>CM067369.1:188350827-188444865 GCA_034401795.1 Chaetoderma sp. LZ-2023a | reverse complement strand
GTCATGAATGACTCGATATAATCCGTCTTTAACGCTTAATAGTCTGACATGTTGTACGAATTGTATCTCCTTACTATTTAATAAACTGTTGAACATTTTGAAACTAATTTGACTGGGTGTAACAGCACAAATTCAAATTAGTTTCAAAATATTCAGCAGCTTACCTGTATAGTTTTCTGGAAATTGATAGTCAGGGAGTTCAGATATCGATAAATCTCAACATGAACGAGGTGTGGGTGGAGCTTAGCTAGAGATGGGCGGGCATAGGACCATTGCATCTTTGGCAATGATCTGCTTATCATGCGAATCAACTGCTGTTTCATGTGCCTGCGTGTGCTCCTTTCAGGTAAATTTGAAGTTCAACGATATGGAAAACGCCGGAATTGTTTCTATACATTGACTCGATAAGTTTGGCGAGAAGCGGATCCTCATTTCGTACTGATTGCACAGCAGCAAGTAAATGAGCTGTTCTGGCGCTGCGTTCACGGAATAACGCCTTATAGCACGCTTTACGATATTGTATGTTAACCGCTTGTAAATCCGACGAGGCAACTAGAACGCTGATACGAATACCTTCAGCCAACTGGCTGACATGTTTTCAAACATCCACTTAATCCTCGCATCTTCTAATATTTAGAAATATCTTGAGCTGATTTGTATAATGAACCACAAGATCTGTGACAATTAACATCAAGATTCCAGGTTCTTCCACAGGTATACCTCTAACTCCGAGCACAAACTGTTTTTGGGTTGCTTGTTGGCAACAATAATTGTTCAGATTCCGTCTGAACGAGAGGTGAGACCGCTTTGTCCGTCTTTCCACACTTGAAAATGCAGCTTGCCATATTCTTCCACAATCACCTGGAAACACAAACAGAAATCGTATTTAATAAGACACAAGAACAAGAGGTCAAATGACCTTGACGCTCAGCTGCCGAAATTTACACTAGACCCTATATTCTCTATATATCAATAACATAGAATTCAAGACAGAAATTAAGTTTGAAATGTGTTCTCCAGAAAACAAGGTCAAGCTAATCAAGTTTGCATTATGATTCGTAAGTAATACATTATGGACAACAAGCAGCACATGACAGAACATGCTGGCTGAATATTTTACTGTTTATTCTATTAGGAGAATTGATATTTGAACTATGTTGTCCAGAAACAAGACCTATTTTTAAATATAACATTGGTAGCCTATCCCCAAGCGATCTACCTACCGAGTTTTAGTCACTGACGCCACTGAAGTAATAACTTTCCCCATCGGCCACTAAAATTTAGAAAATATGCAAGGGCCATAACATTCTCAACTCACTTTAGATCAATTTCATTTCACAATGTAGATATTAGATGCACATGTGAACACGTTCATCAAATCGTGTGAAAATACCCACAACGTATCATAACATGCGCGGACTAAGTATTTTATTATTGTCTCCAATGGGAGAATTGATCTGTGCCATATTTTCTCTGGAAACTAGATCAAATCTACCACCTCTGCAGTCTGGACACAGGTCGTAGCTTAAGTGCTAAGGTTTTAGGAGAATTGATATCAAATTAGAAGTCAACATCTCCAAACTTGACGAAACGTGCCACTGATGCTATCTTTCCCCATTGGCAACCATACATTAGTAAAGTTCCAAGGGAGATAGCTCTTGTATCTGAAATCAGATCGACTTCATCTTCCCCATGCCAGTATTAGATATCAATATTTATAAGTTAATCGGGTGTTTGTGTTAATACGTCAAGCGATAACAGAACAGGCGACCTTTGTTTATGAATGGCGGCCATCTTGAATATATTAACTTGCTCGAGGGTGTCAGGGTGGATTTAGACAATATAACGTGAAAAGATATAGAAGCCATCGAAAAACAATAGTTGGACCGACGTGCATGATTGTCTCCCCTAGCAATTGACCTTTCCAGTCTTTGCTAAGCCCCACCCACCGCTAGCTAAGCCTCGCCCACACCTCGCTCGTGTTGGGATCGATCGATCTCTGAACTCGCTGACTATCAATTTCCAGAAAACTATACAGATAAGCTGTTAAATATTTTGAAACTAATTTTCCTGGGTGCGATTGCTGCCTATGGCAACAGCGTCCAGTCAAATTGATTTCAGAATAGCCAACAGAATCTGTATTAAATAGTAAGGACATATAATTCGTACAACAGCGCATAGTCTGTCTTCAATTTTGCGTACTTATCTACGTTATTCATGCCGTCATTGATTATGATATCATCCTAAACGTCGCGTAGTTAATTACGACGCCATATGATGGATGGATAGAGCCCACAAAATGAGCAGTGACATATCACGAACCTTCGACACAATTAAACACTCAAGGATCCTAGATGTACTACGCCAGGCCAATTGCAATGGAGATGAGCTACGACTAATGAGACTACTGCTTGCAATTGTCGACACCAAGCTGAGAGTACGAGTCAAGTCAGTGAAGTCTGTAGAGTTTGAGACATCAATTGGCTCCCCACAGGGAGATCGTCTATCTCCGATTCTTTTCACCTGTTAACTTGCTGCTGCATTGCAATCCGTGCAGGAAAGTTCCACAAAAACAAACCACCTTGTCAATATTGGGTATACCGCTAGAGATGGAATACACAGACGATCTGGACTTCATAGACGAGCTCTTCCCAATAGCTCCAAACAAACTAAAAATTGAGAATCCAAAACAGAGTTCACCCACATATACCTATCTACAAAGCATGAAACTAAAGAAAATGATGATCCACCACGTGGCGGCGAACCATGGAGGAAAGGTAAAATCGTGGGCTCACTGCTTTGCAGTACTGCTGACATTTCTGCACGCTGCATCATGGGGAACAAAACTTTCCAGTCCTTCTGGAAGCTATGGATTCGTAGATCAAAGATGCCCTTGATAGAAAGACTACGTTTATACATTGGAACCTGCATATCCGTGATGCTGTATAACTGTAACAGATGGGCAGCTCCAAAGCCAGCTCTAGACAAACTCGATGCCTGCCACCGCAGACACCTACGCACCATCACTGAACACCGATGGCCAGACCGCATAATTTCCAACGATGCACTATACAAGATGTGTAATACGTCGTCGCTGTCTGTAACAGTCGCCTAGCAACGATGGTCCATGTTTGACCATGCGCCAAGGATGCCAGAAGACACACCAGCACAGACAGCCTTGGTTTAGCCCTACTCAGAGTCGCCAAACACAAAGCCAGGCGAGGATGTCATTGCATAAATCTGGCAATCGTGCTACGAGGTGACCTCAAGAAAGCAGTACTCGGTACACTCAAATCAAGAATGGACCGGAGGAATCTAAGGATTTCGGCTGATGACAGGACACGGTGGGAAAAAAGCGAAGAAGGCCTGATTGCAGATGTGGGCTGTTCTACTACTACTACAGCCGCAGAATACAGTAATCATACATATAGTGGAAAGGTTTATTGGACTAATATAACATTATCCTTGATAGAATGTGGACCTTGCTTGTATAATTGCGGATTATTTTATTTATTTCATATTGTGATCAAACTAAAGTAGTTTATCCCAAATGGTGTTGCTGCTGCATGTGCTTTGTACATTGGGTATACGTTGATCACTCACCAGAGTAGCCTATGTGTAAACACACGTGTGACATTCAGCACAATAAACTATTTTATCCAAAACATGTTTGTATTAATATTCCATCGACGTATGCCTCGTCATATTAATAGTAATTTACTTCTGTCGATTAAGTGGGTATTTTGCTGCCAACTTTGAGCTTCTTAAAGTTGCACAGTTATTCTAATTGGATACCACAGCCTCCTAACCACCAGCTAGACAGCAACGTCACCTGCCTAGGATTGGTGCACATTTCTCCATTATCCATTTCTCCAATGGCAATCTAAGCAAGCTTACTTGGGTTCTAGACTCCAAGAATCTAAGGATATATACCAAAATCACACGTCTAGTCTGATTCGTTCATAATTAATGAACGCCTTAAGATCTGGGGTGGGGGGGGGGGCGTATCTTGGACACTATGTTAAACTGAAAAGATCCCTGACAACACTATGCTATTTTATGTTGTCTTAATTAATTCTGTCGCCAGCCAACTTCACATAATGCATTGCATACAATTTGAATACAGTTTGAATCATTAAAACAATGAATTGTGAATGTTGGCTGAAGACCGAATGGGGTGATTGAACACAGAAACTAGATGTAGCCCCCAAAGTCACCAACCTAGTATGAATAGGTAATGATTTATTACCGTTTTAGAGATTTTGCGACCATCTTGGATGCCATGTTGAATTTCTCTACTAACCACATTCCATCCTATCTTGTCTTAATGTGTCGCTAGGCGCCAACACATGGAGGTTGACATCAAAATCACCTGTCTAGTATTAATAAACTACCTATGGCCATTTACAAGTTTTGGCAGCCATATTGGACTCCATCTGGAAAATTATTACATTCCGATGGTCAGACTATATTAGACTTTATTATGTTCTTTACTCCACTAAGCACTATCATAAACCGTTACAATACCTTTTGCAGCAATGGGAGTGGGGTGGGGTTGTGGTGGTTGTGGAGTTCAACCTACACATTGACCCGACTGTACCTTGTGCCCTATGGACTGTAGAAAACACAATATTTACCTAAGTAGCATGTGATAAGACGTGGTTCTGAGTCATTTGACAATATAATGAATGTGTGTTTAGTCAAGGGTCGGTATTGGGGACACATCTGTCAGGTTGCTAGCTGATATCTGTAGATGCCGTACCAGAATGGCATCCAGGCAGCCGCATTACACATTCAATTGCATTTCATATCTCTCAGTGGTATTTAGCCAATTGTTCCAAAATTTTGTGAATTAAATGGCTGTCAAATAGCGAGAATGCCTAATAAATTGGTACACACATGAAACACAATTTGGAAAAGAATTTTGAAAATCAATTTCTGTATAATAGCTGCTAAGCTGTATGTAACCTTGTCGGTTTGAGTTCATTGTTAAGCAAGGTGATAAAGGTAGGTAAGGTTGCCATTATATGTTATAATTCTGTGTCTTTTCCATGATGAATGATTGTATGTGAAATTTGCAGAGCTTACATGAAAGCGACTCAGGACCTTCACCAAACACACAAATACAAGAGCGAACGGAAAGTAGACTATATGGGCGCCCATTTTGCAGCGGACAGGATGTACAAACTGCCACGAAAAGGTCAAAGATCTGTCTCCAGGCTAAGAACGGGGAAATGTGGATTAAGAACGTTTGACCAGACGAGCGCAGAAGAAGAACAATACCATAATGGACATTTCCACTTCATCCATCCATCATATGACGTCATAATCAACTACGTGACGTGAAGAGAATAACGTGAATGAATGACTCGATTTAGTCCGTCTTAAACGATTAATAGTCCGACACGTTGTACGAATTGTATGTCTTTGCTATGTAATACACATTCTGTCGACTATTTTGAAACTAATTCTGGGTGGGGTGGGGGGGGGGTGGGTGTTGTTGCTGCCATAGTTTAAAAATATTCAACAGCTTACTTGTATAGTTTTCTGAAATTTGTTAGTCTGGGAGTTCAGGGATCGATCACGCCCAACACGAGCGAGGTGTGGGTCGAGCTTAACTAGGGGGTGGGCGGGGGAGGGGGGCGAGGGAGAGGGCGTGGTAGCTAAAACTGGAAAGGTCCATTCAACAATACAATGCTGGCTTGGAAGATACTTTACCCATGGATGTGTGAATTGTACCTCGACGATCTAGCATATTCGGCAGAAGCGATCAAAGTAGTTTAGTGACTCAGTTCATGCTAAGATTTCCTGAATTACTGTAACTGCTGCCTATGATGTCCAGATCATGTGTCAAGATACACATTCGATTCAATATGAACAAGAATATTCTGTGCCACAATAGTTGTAGTCTCGTATCATTCTGTATATTATGTGTTTGATATGTTGGGTCTTCTCTTCATCCTAATTCGTCGATCAAGAGAATGCCACTGGCTGCTCCATCTGGCTGCTAACGGATTCAAATTGGACATTTCTACTTTATCCATCAATCCTATGACGTCATAATCAACCACGGGATGTATAGAATGTCATCATAATGAATGGTGTCACTATGACGTCATGGGTGACGTAGATAAGTACGTCACGAACGCATATTTGAGGACGGACTATGCGTTGTTGTACGAATTGTATGTCCTTACTATTTAATAAATATTCTGTTGAATATTTTGAAACTAATTTGACTGGGCGCAGTTGCTGCCATAGTCAGCAACAGCACGCAGTCTGATGGGCGGGGCATAGTTAAAACTGGAAAGGTCCATTCTTTGATGCTTCCTAAATGACAAGCAACATCAATCATGCTTGGTCCTTGGCCACATGCTACTACTACTACTGCTACTACTACTACTACTACTACTACTACTACTACTACTACTACTACTACTACTACTACTACTACTACTACCACTACCACTACTACTACTACTACTACTACTACTACTACTACTACTACTACTACTACTACCACCACTACTACTACTACTACTACTACTACTACTACTACTACCGGATGATCCTAATATCACCAATACATCTTGGGGACTACCACCTGCCTCTAATATCGGTGAGAATAAGTCATTGTTCAGAAAATGAAGGGGATAGATCCAATAGATGGAATCTCACTTTTGACGAATTGTACCACCAATTACTGACCACAATCATACTACGGGTGTCATATAATAGAGATCGAGTTGCCTTATGGTTTCATGGATGCAACACACCATGAATAATAATTAACGATGTCACTTAGAGAGCACATAGATACGCAGACACCGGTATCTGTATTACTGGCATCGTATGTGGCCAGAAGATACAAGAGTGAAGACGTCTCCTCGAAGCCAACATAAACAAAACACACCGTGGTTAACGCGAAACAACGTAATGAACTTATCTGAGGACAGCAATTTTGTGACATTGTCCCCTGTGATACTTATTAAGCTATAAGTACAAAGATTAGCACAGTTATGCTCCTTGTAAATTATCTTAAAACACAAATGCTCTGATACTACTTCATTGTATGCATTCATTATTCATTGCCATGCGTCGCACTAATCATCATGATTGCTGAGGATACATACGTCGTCATCATGCCATTCCAGATTGTAATACATTATTCTCATCAAGTAAAGCTCTACACCTTCGTTTATATCCACAATATTGCCATATCAGTTGGGAAAGATGCCCTTTATGCAATTCACCTCGATTTACAAATCTTACTGGGAGAGGATTCGTGACATGACCCAATCCTATATTGGGATCTCCATCGCTGACTATCCCCAAAGTGATCGCACACCAGCCTGGAAACCGTTATCGGATGCGCCTCTGTTTCGGAGCTCTTGTACTTATTTGCGTCTATCTTAGTATATAGAACGGTCGCACATTCCACCTAAGTTCATGTTCATTAGCGGCCATGTGACAAAATGTAGGTTACTACATCGAAATATGTTAAAATCTATAACATATATATATATATATATATATATATATATATATATATATATATATATATATATATATATATATATATATATATATATATATATATATATATATATATATATATATATATATATATATATATATATATATATATATGACAGATATAAAAGGTTAAAATGTCACGACAGATATAGTAGCACTATCTAGGATATCTTATAAATACATATGCAATTACAGTTTCAAAACTACGTATTCATGTGCAGAGAATTTTTTTCAAGAGGTCGAAATTTACAAGATACAAGACAATTGTAAGACAATAACTATGGAAGGAGGTATTTCATTGGACCAGGCGAAAGATTTTCAACCCACCATATTAGACATACCGGTAGCGAACCAGTACACCATGTCCAATGTACCATCTGCAACCAACACAAAAGGTATGATTAAAAATTCAGTTTTTGTTAAAAATATATACTTATGTCTTGCTTAATTTCATATTAAACAAACTGCCTTTTTCGTCCGTCCATTCGTCGGCCCGTCTGCCCGTACGTCCGCACGTCTATCCATCCGTCCCTCCGTCGATGTCTCTTGTGATTCGATGTCTCTTGTGATCACTTAAATTCTACTGGAGTGCTTGTTAACAAACTTGGGTGGGAGTTTGACCTTTCACTTCAGAAGAAGTCTTAATTCTTGGTCAAATAACCCACGGCCTGGGTTATTTGTAAGCAGGGGCGAACTGGGACTGAAAAATTACCCTGCTATCTATGGTGAAGCGGCCCTGATTGGGGTGGGCTTGGGTTGAGCGTGTCCCTCCCACCGGTAAGTTGGTTTCGGCGATCATCGCCAATTCTCCCCTCCCCCCCCCCCACCCCCCGTCTTCCCCCCTTCCCGCCCACCCCACCCATCTCCCCACCACCCCTCCCGGTCCACCCCAGCCCCACACCACCACACACGCGCGCTCACGCGCACACACACACACGCACACACGGAAATTGTGAAATCTAGCCTCTCGCGGAAGGCATCCCATGCGTTTCTGGAGGTAAATTATTGTATTTCACCCAATTTCTCTAGACATTATCATCTGTAACAAAATAGACTTATCCCAACATCCAAGGCGTTCAAAAGGTTGTCATCGACTCATCATGAAATGGTTATGTTTGTATTGATGTAGCGTTTTGCTTCTGAAAAGAATGTTGCCGACTCATATTCTACGACAAATGTGAAACACATAGAACCGTGCATAGTTGAGAAGAAAGACGGTATCTTAATAGAAGTCATTTGCCGCAAGGAATGCCTTCCGGGGCCTGCAAGATGCCGCTTCTTTAATAGCACACTTCGTACATAACCACCATACTGTTTAATGCAATGGGTCTTTCCAGTTTTAGCTATGCCCCGCCCACCTATAGATAAGCTCCACCCACACTTCGCCGTGTTGGGATTGATCGATCCAGGAATGCTCTAACTATCAATTTCCTGAAAACTGTATAGGTAAGTTGTTGAATATTTCGTAGCTAATTTGACTGGCTGCTGTTGCTGCCTATGGCAGCAACAGCGTCCAGTCAAATTAGTTTCAAAATATTCAACAAACTATTTATTAAATAGTAAAGACATACTATTTGTACAACAACGCATAGCCCGTCTTCAAATATGCGTTCGTGACGTACTTATCTGCATCATTCATGACGTCATTCATTACGATGTCATTCTACACATCACGTAGTTGATTATGATGTCATACGATCCATGGATAAAGTGGAAAGGTCAATTAGAATTCCAAGTATTCCGGTCTGAAAGTGGACCACTGGGCCTTTAACACCTTTATATTTTATATATTCATTACTCATAAATGGTATTTAGGCCTACTACATGACATGTAGTAAATTTCTTTCGGGTTCTAATTATTTTGGGGATACATAATACCAGTTTCTTCGATGTGATTGCCGATATGAAATTTGTTAGTTGTCATGTCATAGGGTGGGAGGGGTGGGGTGTGTGTGGTGGGGGTGGGGTGGGGGAGGGGGTACTTAATAGTACTTTCGTTGAACTTTAGATGTACCAATAACGTCTATATGGTCAGGGTACCTGTTTCTAACAGGGCTCTATTTCTAACAATTAGTCCATTTTGCGTTCTCCCACACTAGTTGTTTTGGTGACATCGTCAAAGTATGTTTATTTCAATAGATACATCATTTTTACAAAACATTTGGAGATTTTATCAAAATGCAGCAGAACTAAGTAATTATTTTACCAATCTTTTTATTTAACGAGTGAAAAACACGTATTTTCACCATTACTTTTTTCATGGTCCATAACAATGGTCATAACTTGTAAAGAAATGAAACAAACTGGTCCAGTTCTCGCGTCAGACGACATCTTCTAGCTGCTGTCAAACACAGCGTGTTGATTTCACCAACACAACAGTAATTCTTTACTATGGAAAAGGGGCATGGGGTGCTTATATTATTTTAAAATCTAGATTGATATCTTTCACGCACATGCCGAATCCAAACACGGCCATAGTTTCTATATATTGTAAAGACTAAAATAATTTTAACATTTTATGGTACCGTAAAACGGGGTAATTTCGCCAGGTTTTAGGACATTTTTCATGTGCACACGAGTTATGTTTTCTTTTACATAACTGGAATACCGGTGTTTAGAGCACTTGAGGTCCACTCAATGAGAAAATAATATTTTGAAAATAATCAGCTGTTTACAGACAAAGATACGAGTCATGTTTCATGGGTGGCGAAATAACCCCAGGTCAGGGGTTATTTCGCCACTTAGGGAAAACTGGGTTTAATGCCAAATTAACCATACCAGTTTTTTGATCAAGCAGAAGTGGCAGAAGAACCGAATCTTGTGTTCACTCGGTTTCCTGTTACATAACAATTTTCGATTGAAATGCAGAGGAGTGATTCACTCCTCTGCATTTCAACCGAAAATTGTTATGTAACCGGAAACATTACATTCCAGTCCTTCTGGGGAGTATGGATTTGCGGATCTAACACCACCACCCTAGACACACCTTTCCATCAATGAATGTCAAGAACGAAACATACCTCAATCAAACTGCTTATGTTTACCAACTCTAACAAAATCATCTACTGTCTGGATATGACAGCTAGGTATTTACAATACCGTAGATATACGTTTGAGTGATGTACATCGATGTGCATCCTTATTTACTTATCGTGCGACGGACGCCCTTTCATCAACTAATGGAGGGATCCAATCTGTCACGAAGGTACCTGATATCATAATCAATTTACGCCACTTCTTAGCTGACGTCACCATCAAATGACTTATTCCCGTCACGAAAGAGGGAAATATCCGAAATTTTTTTTCTGAATTGGCAGCAACACCACCCAGTCAAATTAGTTTCAAAATATTCAACAGCTTACCTGTATAGTTTGCTGAAAATTAAGATTCACGGAGTGCATGGATCGATCGAGCCAACACGGGCGAAGTGTGGGTGGAGCTTAGCGAGAAATGGACGGGGCATTGGTAGAAATTTGTAGGCTTCTCAAATATACTCTAGTGGAGCCTAGTGCTCGCGTATTCAGTACTAGTGTGCTATCCTACTTTAGCTAGGCAGATAAGGCAAAGAATCGTGCATTTTGGTGATACAAGCAACACACTTTGCATACTTGTTGGCCTATGATCACTTTTCACAAAAAACACGCGAGCCATCCAAAAATCTAACATGTCGGCCGTTTTTCAAGATGGCGGCCATATATCTTATCACAATTCAATTGTTGCGTTAAAATCCATCACACAAGACGGATTCTCTTCAGGTTTGTGCCAATTTATATGTTTGTGGCACGTCTCTGCATGATTACAATGTAATTAACACTGAAATCTCAGTGGAAAATGCAAAGAATTGAGAAAAAGCACTACAGATCTGGCATGAATTGCATATATATTATGATTTAAAACATCGGTGTTACATATGAGCAGCAGAGTGACGGAAACCTAAAACAAAATTGATTTATGATTAATGACTTATTATTTGTCCCTATCTTTTTCACCGTAGGCCATTAGTAAGCCCAATCATTTGATGGTTTCCATGTAGTATCTCATAAACATTCATATGTTACACCACAATGAGTGATGTCAATCCACTTCCAGGGCACACGGGTGGCACCACTGCTGTGAGACTCGGCATGGGGTTCAGTGTCAGTTGAATAATAAATGTACAGTAGCCCAAATGCTACCTAGGATGCCCCATAAATAACTTGGCTAGCCGCACCTGAATTGACAGATGTGCCAGCGCGGGAGAGCCGAGCCAAGGATGACGGGGTTTGAAGTCATCCGGATGGTTATAGATCGCACGGGATTTAAATGACACTGGTTGAACGATCAGACTAGGTGCAGTGCATCTGCATGAACCTAGTTGTATCACATACTTACTACTGCTAGCTTATATATCATAAACCTATAATCTCACTAACCTATGCATATTATAATTACACACATTATCTTAGAAAAACGTAACAAAAAATCACACATTATTTCAGTGAACCATATTCACCAGATCATGGCCACCCCGGCCAAGCCTAAGGGGCAGACTAAGTGGGACAGATGTTGTCTGTGTCAGGTAGAGAAAAATGAAGATTTAAAGCACCACCAACTGCATATGAAGCAGAGTTTGATGGTTACAAAAACATTGCTGCAAACATTCCCGTCTTCCATTCTCTCAATTGCCTTCTTTTAGGTTTAGATCCAGTGAGATTGGAATAAGGGGATGGCATAGGAAACACCCTTCGACGAAATAGGGCAAACTACCTCCAAACTTGTCGTCGCCTGTTCAATAATACAAAACTAAAGCCGACTAAAAAAAAGAACATCTTCGGAGCCACCAAAAATGAAGGAGAGTCCAAACAATCTTTAAAAAAACAGAGGAATCAAACTCATCACATTGTTTCATGTATACTGATGCACCTTTATTACCAAAAGCTGCAGAGATGTTAAGGAAAGAGATGCTGAAATACAAATCAAGATTTGAACAGTCGCTTTGCAACAGGGCTTATGAAGACTGCATTCCTCCTACATTACCTCAGTTTGTTGGAATGTTTGAACATGGTGGTGACATAAAGTCTCAAATAAAGCATGGCTTATCCAAACCAGATATAACAATAGCAAATCTGCTGCAGTTTAACTGTCATGCAGGTTACAGAGCAGGTACACCAAATCATCGGCACAGCAAAGACCGCGAGACAACCCATCTACATAGGACTTCATGTATTTTTAAAGACATGGAAAAGACAGTTAGTTGATGTTTTATTTGAGCATGGAATCAGTATTTCCTATGACAGGGTGTCAGGGATATCCACAGAACTTGAACACGCAGTCGTAGCACAATATGTTAATGACGGTGCTGTGTGTCCACGTTCAATGAGAAGACAGCTATTCATAACTTCTGCTATTGACAATAGTGATCACAATCCAAGTGCCACACCAACTCATATTTCATTCCATGGAACAATCATATCTGTATTTCAACATCCAAGGTTTGGAAATCCACCTGAAGTGAGGATAGTCAATGCACTAGTTTTAAGAGCCAAGTAAATCCCAGAGCTTCCTTGTTCATATACAAATTGTGAATCTTTGATTGTATGGGCGTGGTTAGTGTAGTCTAATTGACCTTCGATCTGACTGCGTTGATTCTTTTTCTGGTAGGGGTGGGGTGGGTGGGTTGGCGTGGAGTGGGGTGGGGAGGTGGGCGATGATGGGGTGGGTGGTCGGGGTGGGGGTGGGGTGGGGGAGAATGGTATATCTCCCTCTGGATTCTATTTAAGCAAAACTCAGATTATCCGATGCTGATTAATGACTCTTTAATCAGTGGATATAAACAGTACGGTTGTAGATTCTATATCTTAACGATATAGGATGTTTCTACTACTACAGCCGCAGAATACAGTAATCATACATATATTACCTGGGATTGTCAGTAATTCTCAAGAGGCGATGAGTGCTCAAACACTTCACCAACTCGTGACGAATGACTAATGACCACACGCATTATTGGGATATTTTTACTTAATACAACTTGCTCCTTGTGACTGTCAGCAATTCTCAAGTGCTCACACGACAGTGCAAAGTGCCTTCTGATAACTTATGAATATTGACCAACAAATTCACCCCAATAAGCTAAACCACTTTCAAATTTGTATGTCCGTCCGTTAGTCTCGATTCCGTGAGATAATGGCCATATTTGAGCATAGACATCTTCACAAATAAAACAGCTTCTCACTGGTATTCCTTTCAGTGTTCAATTTTTATATCTGTCTAAATACCGTTTCAATAGTCAACAATTGAGTTTGAAACGCACATTTATAAAGCCTGCCTATTTCTCTCATTTGATATGAAGGCTCAATTTAAATTTATAAATCTCATACAGCCATTATCTATAAATGCGTACAACGCATATCGTCCTACATTACTGGTAACTAACATATATGTATGACAGTCATGGGCTGGCGACGCTAGGGTGGGGAGGCAAAATCTCTCCAACATTCATCATCATCATCATCATCATCATCATCATCATCATCATCATCATCATCATCATCATCAACATCATCATACTGATCATCGTCCGTGACCATTATGGCGGTCGCTCAAGGTCACCTAGTCATGGCTCAAGGCCACATTAGGATTACCCTTGGCCCAGGTGCATTCTGGGTAGCGAGCCCATTGCCCCTGGGTCCAGGAATCCACAAAATGTAAGGCCTGCCCACTTCAGTGATAAACATCCAAATCCTCCATCGTGTCCAGTGGTAGAATTGCCAAGTCCAAATCTCATCACTGAAAGTCTGAAACTCGAGTACCAGTGGATGGACAAGGTTATGTTTACTGATGAAGTGGATAATCATGTATCAGTAACCTTGGCAGCTTACCATGCAAGTCAACATAGGGCTACTCATTTTGAAATTACATCTTCAGCTTTACTACCTCTTTTCCGAGAACAAACTCACTCTGTTGCTACCATAAAACACAATATGCATGGACAAAACCAAAGAAATTTTGGATTACCTAAATCCTGGGCAGATACCTAGATACCGCTGACCAGCCACCTTTGTATCAGCAAAGCAAATACAATGGGAATGGCCAACCACCCATGGAGAAGATACGTTTTTGATAATGTTTGGTGGATTGTATCTCGAGATGGCTGCTTTGAAAACTATTGGAACTATTCTTCAGTGCAGTGGTTGAACCAGTGCCCTCATTGAGGCAGGACTGGTAACATCTGGTACTGCAGCCTCATTCTTGTCTGTTGCTAGTGTTACCAAGACACGACAGGTACGCCAGGTAACATCATGCGCCCTTTATCAGAATGTCAGAGTGCTTCTGGAGATGCAGTGGATGCAATGAGTTTTGATGTTTGGTGTAAGAAACGAAAGTTAAAAAGTCCACAGTTCCAGTGTGGAGATTTGGTATTGCCTTGCACTAATCAGATCATTCAGAGAAGCAGAGTTCCCACTTTACAGACAGGCCCTTTCCTAACTGATACCAGACGTTTTTGCTAATGCTAATATGCACTACTCACGTTGGCGTCTAATTCTTCTCAACGATATGCTCTCTCTTGAGGAACGGCATCCACAATTAGCTCAATAGATTCACAGTGGTACTTTCGTTGTACACAAGTCTGCCAGAGCATTCTCTACCATGACAATTGACCAAAGCCGTGAACAGAACAATGCTGTAATCAAAGGTGATGGTGGACCAATTGGATTAACAGAGGACCCTTCAGCTCTACGGAGATGGATGGTTGCACGTCCAGAAGTAAGATGCTTGCTTCAAGAATATGAGCTCTTCTTAGAATCTAAGACAAAAGGGACCACTGGATTGCATCATGAACAAACTAAGGCAATCCAAAGAATATTTCTAGAGAATGTTTCTAAGCTTACTAACACCATGGGGGAAATGGGTATTCTCTTCCAAAATGAACCCAGTGACCTTTATGTCTTAGATACGAAGGGCAGTGTTGATATTTCTCAAGCACATGTGATTAGCACATTGCATGTGCCTGGCATGACTCAGTTTGATCAATTACAACAAAGGCTAAGTGGACCTGATACAAATACTTTCTATGAAGTCATCAAGAAGAATAAAACATATCTCTTCAGGCCATTGAGTGCTAGTGGACATATAAAGGTGAATTCATTAAAGAATGGCTGCATCCTTTTCTCCCGGCTTTTCATTTCATGCCAGAGTAGACAAGAAGACTTGCCAGAGGGGTTTTCAGACATAAAAACCAGTCTTACCCTCCATCGCTCTGTGACAATGGCAAGCATCGTGAATGCATAACGTCTGAGATGGTTGATATATTTACGGCAGAAGTGAAATGCCCAGAGAAGGAACCAGATGCAGTAATCATTGATGGATCAGCGCTTGTAAATATTCTTAAACCACAGACTCCTATGACTTTTGAGAACTATATTCTTAAGATTGTGGGTCCAGTTGTCAAAAAAATACAAAAGAGTTGATATTATTTTTGACAGATATCATGTGTCATCACTAAAACCTGAAACCAGGGAGAAGCGTAGGAAGGGCATTAGAAGAAATGTATTGGGCACCAGCAAAACACCATTAAATTGTCATGAATCATAGCAACAAAGGAAGAAGATGACATCGACAATGGGATTATTGACAAGGTTTGCCTTTCTCAATGTTCCCATGAGGAGGCTGATACACGAATGTTTTTTCATGCGAAACGTTGCTGTATTGGAGGGAAATACCACCATCTTGATCCGTGCAAATGATACAGATATTGTGGTGATTGCAATGGTTACAATAGCTCAAATTAGTTTCAAAATATTCAACAGCTTACATGTATGGTTACCTTGGGATTGGAATTCTGTGAATTCAGGGTCTGAGCGATCCCAACAAAAGCAACGCTTTACTTATTAGTAAAGTGTATGCGCGAACGCCACAAGGAAGTGATACTTTTCGGAGAAGCCACTCAAGGGTGACATAGTGTAGATCAATTAAAATGTTCACAGGAAATTATCATGTTTTCTAGCATAAACATGTTCTGGATCAAGATTACTAGGATGCCAGTTAGAAGTCAAAGCATAAATGTAATTCATATTTGTTAAATAAAATGATTTTTCAGACGGTTTAAGCAATTAAACATGGGATCCAAGATGGCTATCAAACCCAGTAATAGTTGAACTATCACCGAACGTTGGAAACTGTCAGATCGTTAATAAAGACAGATCGTACGTGCTCTTGGTCATTAGACTTGCGCACTGTTCATGATTGCTTGCCAGTCTTTGCTGCTGCTGCTGACCATTACAACTACTTGAAATCCGCGCATTATTATATCAAAACAATTATTGATCTAGTGGTTAAATTTGTTGACGGTTTCTTTGCCATCCATTGTAGCAATACATTTTGTGATGGCGTGATCATATAATTGAGCAGCCTCTAATAAGTTCATTGAATCAGTAGTGGATGCTTGCGGTAACGGGATGCCAGAGGAACAATGGCCAGTGTGGACAATGTCTATACCAGTGAGATCTGAGTCCATCACCGCTATGCAAAAATCCACAAACCCCACATTGACCATCAAAATACCTTCAGAACTGGTTGCTTGCAAACCTTTCTCACTGGATCTTATATTGAGAAATATTATCAATAGTGTTGAGGCAAATGTTGATGTGAGTGTTTTGAGAATATTGAAGAACATGATTGGGCATGGTATATTCATATATACGTTTAGTAGGAAAGACAAAGCGAGCTAAGACATTCGGAAATATGTTTGCCGTTAAGGTGGCTCCCAATCACACAAATGGCACAGCTCTTCTCTTTGAATGCTTTCTTGAGGTATCAAGATCATTATATCATTGCATGGAGTACTTTATGCGCATTGAACTTCGTCCCTTCCTTCTGGCACTCTTTGAGATCGGGATCGTCTTTTTCGTAAAGCTTACATGCCTCAACTTGCCCACGCTTTGTGGATCATGTCACGAATATGCCAAGCGAAGCAATCACAAATACCATACCAAAGCAGATCAATATGCGCTTGATGAAAGCTCGTCGCTTTATCGTTTACCATGGAAGAGGGGAGAAAACTACGGTACAATAGCCAATTCATACGCCGACTTCACAGTGCACCATTGTGGAGTATCAGCCATGGTCCTTGATGACTATGGTGAAGGTCCATCTATTAATGACAACACACACCATAAGCACCCATCCAATTGTAAGTTTTACTTTAGACTCTGAGTTTTCTGGCAGGAAGCAGGACCTTATGTTTCGAGACAAAACAAAGAAGGAATGGTCAATCGCACCAGTGCAGAACTTAAGATAAGGACCGGCGGCTTCATCAGTACAGAAGGGCACGCAGACATTGACACTATAAAAGTGCTCCACAAATGTAATTGTGGAGAATAAATACCTTCTCACGCACCTCGTTTACTATGCAGCAACAGAAAGCAAGAACTTTTATTTCCGTTGAAACCATCAGTTAAATGGAAATACAGTGTAAAATCCAAACGATCTTAAATGCGTTCTTGTTCAGGATTTGTATGGTCAGTTACTCTTCATTCAAGCACTCATGGGATATGATGCGACCACCAGTATTTTGGCTGTTCAGAAACTAGGAAGGGTGATTCAATCATGCAGTCCTGCGCTGATGCATTCATTCGTCCAACCCAGAATAAAGGTACTATTGAGGACCTTGGCAGCCAAGTGATAGTTGTCATATTTGGTTGAAAGTGCAATGTCTTACACTCATTCATGCGCTATAGCACCTTCAGTAAGAAAATGGTTTTGGCTAAATCATTTGGAAAACCTGAAAGCCTTCCTCCTACTTCATCTGCCACCAAATTCCACTGACTATGAGCATCAGCTATGTTACGAACGAATGAAGATCCTAACAAACTAATTCTTTGCAACTGCTCACCATGTTACAACCATACGTTGCAGCTGTAGTATTGACTACCTTTTCTGCCTCTGGACCATGTCAAACTTAATCTGGTGACAATCCTAACATTTACCAGCTATGGAATAGCAGTTTGACAGTGATCATTGGAGTTTCCTATCGTTCTCGGACACGCACCACTGTTTATGATAAAGCGTTTATTTTACTTGTCTGATTATTTTAAGCTTTTCATATCACGATCAAACAAAGGTGTCATAAAAATAGGCTTCAGAAGAAATGGTTACAGCAACATCCTGACTACGATGCAGCGGATAGTTACTACTCTCTTTCCAGACCACTGCAAATCATTCTTTTTCTGCTGAGAACTGGCCATAACAAACTAAACTCCCATCGGTATCACATGTTCAAAATTTGGGATTCAGACCTTTGTCCATGTGGATCAAGCCTTATGACTACGGAACATATCTTTCAAGATTACCATTTACCATAGTGATCTTAGACGACACAATTAACTTGCACATACCAGCACAGAGGATAAGCTCTATGGGCCGGCTGAGATACTAAGAAATCATGACCAGTGGTGTGACTGTCTGACAAAAAGGAGCGAATGAGGAAGAAGAAGAAACAAAAATAGTTGATTCAAAGAAATTAAAGGATGTGAGTTATTGTTACATGGTTATTGTTCACTAGGTATACAGTGTTACGCACTGGACGTATTTTCAAGAATGGACCTTTCCCGTTTTAGCTATGCACCACCCACCCTAGTTAAGCTCCAGCAAAGATTCGCCCGTGTTGGGAACGATCGATTCAATTTCCAGAAAACTGTACAGGTAAGCTGTTGGAAATTCTGAAACTAATTTGACTATGGCAGCAACAGTGCCCGGTCAAAGTAGTTTCAAAATATTCAACAGAATGTTTATTAAATAGTGAAGACATACAAGTCGTACTGTTAAGCGTTTAAGACAGACTATATAGAGCCATTCATGCTGTACTTGATTATGATGTCATCCTGCACGTGATGTAGTTGATTATGATGTTATAGGATGGATGTGTGAACTGGAAAGATCCAAAAGACCATTGTAAGAGTGGCTTTCAATTCAAAAGTTAGTTTATTCAATACATGGTTATATGAATATCTCGTCGGCAACGTATTCTCAGGCATGCCAATAAAGATTTGTCAGCTTTGAGTTTCTTCTGTAGTACCTTATTATTCTATGATATTTGAACTTGTCTTATTATATTCCTTATCTCCACAACTACCAGGTAGAGAACAACGTCGCCCCACCCCCTCTGGAATTTGCGCTCTCTTGAATTTCTCTATTACCTAATAAGTCCATGGCAATCAAAGCAAACTTACTAGGTTGACAGGCCCCCACAACTCAGAAGTAGACACGAAAATCACAAATATGGTATGAATAGTTAATGATTTGGCGACCATGTTGGATGGCATGTTGAATTTTCCAAATGTCCAAAACGCCATGACATCCTACCTAGTGCTAATGCGTCAATAGGCTCCAAAACCTAGGCGTAGACCCCGACTTCACAAGGTTTGTGAAACAACTTATGTTGATTGTAGGGCTTTGGTGGATCTTGGACGCTATCTTTAAAATGCTTACTTTTCAATGGCCATACCGTGGTAGACCTTTCGTATGTTCATACACCGTTGAAATACCTTTAGTAGCATTTATGGTCAAACCATATATTGGCCCGACTATGCTTATATATCCGGTTATGTAATTTGCTTAGCAAAAAGGAAGGGTTGACCTGTCGCGACCTGTCAACCTTATACGGCAAATATTTTCTTCTCCTTAGGAAGCAACATCTTCCTGCCAAATTATTGTTTATAAAATAGTCAATAATTTGCCATAAATTACTCATGATTTATCGATTTATCGGTTTTCCAGCTTAGAATCGTATAAAATCGTGATTTATATTTGATTAAGATACACAATTCTATACGATACTAAGCTGGAAAATAGATAAATCGATAAAATCAAGTTCATACTTTATGTTGGCGGCACTGCATTAATGTTAATGTCTAATTAAAACTGTATGTCTTGAGTCTACTTAAATGCTCGTTGTTTAATCTATGTCGCGGGTGAGGGTCGGGTGGACACCTCAAACATATTTTCCTCGTAAAATGAACTGTCTTGCGTAAGTGTGGGCGCGTGTTTAATTGGTCTAAGGGGAGCGAGAAGCATGGACCACCAGTATATTTATGTGTTATGACTCTATCACAACAAAATGTCATGATAAAAAATTAGTTTGAGCTGGCGCTGCCCGGGGAACATTCCCCCTTGACCCAACCTCCCCCCTTACCCACCCGCCCCCTAACCCCCAACCAGCCCACCTCTGCATTCTAGCCCCCCCACCCCACCGCCACCCCTGAAGACGCCTAATTAGGAAATATTTCTTTGGAATTACAAATTATCTAACAGAATTTCTCAGGAGATTTTGGTATGCCTTCAATAAAATGTGTGGATTTCGTTGTGCGTTACAGATTTAGATGCCTGTTTCGTCGGACTCCCATTGGACACGGGAACGTGTAATCGGCCAGGAGCACGATTCGGACCCAGAGAAATTCGAAAAGAATCTTTCTTTTTTGGACTGTTCAATGTGACAACAGGTGAATTCATTTCCTTTGACAAACTTGTGTGCTATATACACGGAACTGTTTTAGTCAGCATCACATGTCAGTCAAATTGTTCTGAAAATAGTTAGTATGTGTAATCTGTATTGCTTGCTGATTATATATTAGACCGATTTACCTGAAACTTGTTGATAACACACTATGTCTAACGGAGGAATCCATTTCCAGCTATGCTCCGCCAATTTCTAGATCAATAGACATTTCTAGTTTTTGCTATGCCCAACACATCTCTATCTAAGCTCCACCCACACCTTGCCCGTGTTGGGATCGATCGATCTCTGAACTCCTTGACTATCAATTTCCAGAAATTATACAGTTAAACTGTTAAATATTTTGAAACTAATTTGACTGGGTGCTGTTGCTGCCTAAGACAGCAACGATGCCCAGTCAAATTAGTTTCAAAATATTTAACAAAATGTTTATTAAATGGTAAAGACATACAATTCGTACGTGTCGGACTGTTAAGTGTTAAAAACGGACTATACTGAATCATTCATGACGTCATGATTATGACGTCAGCCTACACGTCGCGTAGTTGATTATGACGTCATATGATTTAGTGAGGAAATGGATTCATGAATTCAAGCCTGCGCGCAAAGCTGGAGCTTAGCTAAAATGGGCGGGCCGTAGCTAGAATTGGACCACTCTATTGTGCATAGAACGATTGTTATATACCACAGATTGTAGTATGTTCGAATGTATTTAATTGCAATGTCTAGATCAGGTGTATTAATTTAGAATATGCCATGTCATTTATTAATAGCAATTATGTAGGGGTACCATCCCTGATTTTCAGTCAAATGCTTTCCAAATCTGCAATCATAGGTAGATTGAGACTATCAACTGTTTCCAGAGTAACCTTGAACGAAACCGAGTGCCTTTAACCTTTTTGTGTAGTGGTTTTGAGTAATGTCCATTTGCAGGCCAAGAGAAGACTATTTTTGAAATTTTACCACTGAAATGACTGGCTCGGTAACCGAGCATGTCATTACAGTGCTAAATTTTCAAAAATAGTCTTCTCTTGGCCTGTAAATGGACAATAAAGCACAATTCCGGGATTGGTAAACGTGTACGTTATTTGAAAGACTATTATACGACTAACATATTTGATCATAAATAAAAACAATAGACAAATAATACGAGTAATTATACCATCGTAAATATGGGATTATTTTATCTCCCGGGGCGGTGCCATTTTCTTGCAACGAAAGCGAGATTTCACGAGATCCTGACGTCGTCGCCGCATCAACGCTATCTTTGCCGAGCACGAAGGCTGTACAGTAAATATGTATATGCATGGTGGCCTAATATGTGCTAATTTGTAATCGTTAGGAAATTGTCCAGTTAAGCTAGTAAGTTTTTCAAGTAATTCTAGTATCCGAAGTCAGTGGGGAATCGTTAACCTCTATACCGCTGAAGCATAGATTCAATTTTTTCTATCCTATCAGAATGTGTTGATTTTGGTAACAATGCTGCTGTAAGGCATTGCTGTGTACGACAGTAGCACGTTTCAGCAACATTTTTTTTCAAAATGTACCCCGGCACTATCTCTGTAAGTAGGCTATTACGCATTTTACACCACGCGATAAGGGTTAAATGAAGTGGCACACTTGACATGTGCGTATTGTCAAATTACTCGGCCGACTCAAGATAGCGTTATAGCGTGTGTCACAGGCAGTGTAAATATATATTCCAAGAAAACATATGATATGGTAATATTGCCGGAACCACAAAACCGATTGTAATAATTCAGATACCTGCCTATAGCTGCAAATTCGAAGATTTATCCAATGCTAGGGATGTTAGAATCGGCCTAGTGGTTCAAAAGATACACTCTGCGGGAAAAACTAAGCCAGCTAAATTTCAAACAAAAATTTCAGGATGCGCTCTATCCATCATCCCATATCAGAATGAGTATTACAGCTACAATGACAGAATTTGCTGTGCCGAAGCTTTACAATGTTATCACATAACGGGAAAAATTCCATCAAAATATCTGAATTATTGAAATTACTACAGCTTGCCTGGCAATATTGATCGGTGATGAAAATTGCCAGATTTTATGTCAAAATGTTAATTCATTTGGTGATATCTCTGGCAATATTCACGTGAGCAAAATCCTAATTGGTCAGGCAAATAGCCATTTCTTTCAGCTTTAAGCACTCCAATTTAATGACAACACGCAAAGATAGTCTGCGAGACAAACCCCATCCCATGCTGAATTTTACAAAAAATAGGATAACATATTCTCAGATCGTATCTTAGATGAATATTTTTTTAAATATATATTCCAGGCTTTTGAACCTCTTATCCGATATTAACACACGTTATATCATATTAATCCGGAGGTAAGCACCTATTGAGAGATCCTAGAATCATTGAAATCGCTTCAGCGGTTCGTTTGCTATTATCATTTACGTATACTTCCCTAAAATATATACAGTCGTAGCAATAACTGTGGAGGGGCTGACGTCGCTAGACGCGATAAAATGGCAGCGCCCGATGTGCGAAAAATCATCAATTTTACCGACTTTATCTAGCGATAGTTGGTTAAGCTATTTCTATCCGGTTATTATTCTGGCGCAATTTCATTAACCATGTAATAATCTTTCAAATAAAGCACACTTTTTATCATCCCGGAATTGTCCTAGTAAATATTTTAATTTTTCGAAGAAATTTAGACGTTAAAGGGTTAACGCTTGACCACCTAAAACATATGCTCATAAACCTACACGCTCTATAGGTCATCCTATAGAAATTATTCAGAAATATGGCGTCAATGGGTCATCGATAATGCCATACTTGACATGGAAGCGTGAATCCCCTACCCTCACCCCAGGCGGCGTGCCCCGTCAATAACCTACAACGCCGGTCAGCGGAGAAATCCGCCATTGTACAACAGTAAGGGATACAATTTATTAACGATTCATTCCATCACAGGTGCTCAACCTTTAAAGTCTCTGCGAGTTGCAGATATTGGAGATTTCTACTGTAATCTCTACGATCTACAAAAGGGATGTGCTGAGATAAAAGAACACTATTTGCGGATAATCGAGAGTGGTTGTCGGCCTTTGACGCTAGGTGGCGACCACACGATTACCTACCCTATTCTACAGGCAATGAAGGTTTGTTGAGTTATAACAGAGCATGGTTTAAAAGTGAAATGACAAACTATCAAAAATTACGGCTATTTACGTATTGTGTTTAAAATAGGTCTACGATGTATGAGAGGTATTTTAATTTCAAATTTTAATATCATTTATCATTTTACGATTCCTGAATTTGAGTACTCGATTTGGTATTGTAGTGGGATGGTGTGCGGTGTTTCGCATGAGATCTATGTTTTTGATGCCCCATCGATCCAACACCCTATATCCAACATCCAACAACACATAGGGTCTCAAGTTGAAATATATGGATCCCAAACTGAAATATTGGATTCACATGCAGCTGATCTCATCCATGCTAATATTAGAGCTACTATGCACTCGGAACTATAAATTATAGGGATTTCATGCTAGACTTTGTAGGCAACTCTGTTTAAAAATCTATAAAACTAATTAGTTTTTAACAATCATTACACGATTTTCACGGGTCCTCAAAAGTACCCGTATGAGAATCACACTGAATTCGTGAATCCATTTCCTCACTCAATAATATGACGTCATAATCAATTACGCGAGGCCATACTCGCTGACGTCATAATCATAATGGCTGACGTCATAATCATGACGCCATGGATGACTCGATATAGTCCGTCTTTAACGCATAATAGTCCGACACGTTGCAGGAATTGTATGTATTTACCATTTAATAAACATTTTGTTGAATATTTTGAAACTAATTTGACTGGACGCTGCTGCTGCCATAGGCAGCAACAGCGCCCACTCAAATTAACACGAACGAGGTGTGGGCGGATCTTAGCTAGAGATTGGCGGGCATAACTAATAACTGAAAACTGAAAGGACCATTGGTGCGCACGACCTTTTGGTTAGTACTGTACTGTGATTGTAGTGAAATAGGCATACCTGTTCGGTTGTAAACCGATCATTGCTGAAGCAATCAAGAAAGCAATACTCAATTGCAGGGCTGATGGACCTTTCCCAATTCCATAACACTTGATCAGGAAAAACCTAGGCTGGCGAGGCTGTATACGCTCCATCAAAATGTTGCAATCCGATACTATAGTATAGTAGTGTAACAGAAACCATACGGGAAGGTTGTTGAATATTTTGGAGCTAATTAGAACGGAAGCTGTTGTTGCCTAAGGCAGCAACAGCTTCCATTCAAATTAGTTTCTAAATATTCAACAGGATATGTATTAGGCCTAGATGAATATGAATGCGTTATATCTGTACCGATACATCACACACTCAATCTAAAAATAGAGGCGTGGCTTCTTCTAGAATACTTTTCTCGATCTCGTATCGAAGGAGATCTCGCGAGATACGAATGATCACACACTCTCACTTGATTTTCCACAACATGATGGCGATACTAACACGCGTTTTTACCATAATTATAGAATAGAGTGCGGCAACTGTACTTAAATAATAAGGAATCTCTTTGGCAAAAATCTAGTAATAAAACGCGACATTTAGAGATGTTATGCGTATTCTTTTTAGCTTCTAAATATTCAACATAATACCTTTAGCGTCGTACAGAATTTGTCTTAGAATAGGTACAATGCGCTGGTTGTGAAAAGGAAGAGAATAAAATTGTTCATATTTTTTGTGGGTTTTTTCAGAAAAAGTATGGTAAGGTCGGATTAATCCACGTTGATGCCCATTGCGATACACTTGATGAAGTGTTTGGAATGAAGATTACGCATGGCACGCCATTTCGACGGGCTGTAGACGAGGAATTGGTGGATTGCAAACGTGTTGTACAGATCGGCCTCAGAGGCTGGGTACTCGAACCTGCCGAATTCAACTGGGGAAAAGAGCAGGTAATGTATGAATGGTCAGCGTCGCGATCCCCGCCATCTTTATCGTTATCCACACGCGTTAAAATAATGGAGGGGATATAGCAATCCCGACCGTTCGTCCGCCCATCCGTCCAGCCATCCAACCATCCTTCCTTCCGTCCATTCATATCGCCAGGCAGCCGGCCGGGTGAATATCTCCTCGGAAACAATTTGGTGAAATTCAATCAAATTTGCTATGGGATTTACACATATGATTGCGGGCCGCAATATATTTACATTAAACTCCGCTCCCCCCCCCCCCGGGATGAGATGGTGATTTGACAGGGTAGAGTTAGGGTGTGTGTGTATGTATGTATGATTACTATAGTCTGCGGCTGTAGTCGTAGAAACATCCTACAGCTGCAATCATCCCTCTTTGCTTTTGTCCACTGTGTCTTGTCCTCAGCCAAAATCTTTAGCTTCCCCAGGTCCATTTTTTTATCTGAGTGTGCCTAATCCTGCTTTCTTGATGTCACCTCGCAGCACGCTTAACATATTTATGCAATGACGTCCTCTCCTGGCTTTATATTTGCTGGCTCTCAGTATGGCTAATTCCAAGGCTCTCTGTACAAATGTGTCTTCTGGCATTCTTAATCACATGGCCAAACATGGACCATCTTTGCTGGGCGACTTTTACAGACAGCGGCGGCGTATTACAGATCTTGTATAGTGCATGGAGGGGTGTGCAGAAAGTCAAAGTTGGCGGGATTCTACCAAATTTGGTATGTTAGTTAACCAGATAGTTGCCGATTTCGAGACAATGTTTAGTTTAGACTCCAACCCCAGGGTGTGGGTGCCGGGTGGATAGGGTGGGGCGGAGCGGGGTGTGGGGTGGGAGGAGGGACGCAGCATATCAATGTTGGCGAAAGCGTGGTGATTTACGATGGCGTACCATCGACTACTCATTATTATTACTATTTTTATTATTATTATTATTATTATTATTATTATTATTATTGTTATTATTATTATTATTATCAGGGTTTCCGTCAAGTTCGTGCTGCTGATTGCTGGTATAAATCTCT
The DNA here is from genome assembly GCA_034401795.1 of Chaetoderma sp. LZ-2023a. Lineage (NCBI taxonomy): Eukaryota > Metazoa > Mollusca > Caudofoveata > Chaetodermatida > Chaetodermatidae > Chaetoderma > Chaetoderma sp. LZ-2023a. The sequence goes on along the minus strand of CM067369.1, from coordinate 188,417,836 downwards.
GGCGCCATTGATGCAGGAGGTACGAGAACAGATGGGTGATAGTCCAGTCTATCTATCTTTCGATATCGATGGACTGGATCCCGCGTACGCACCTGGAACAGGTCAGTATATTGTCATGTATTATTTTCTTTTATAAAGTCATGAAACCGACATACAAAGAATCATTTTGAAATTCTAATGTGTGCCAGAGGTATTATTCCTGAGAAAATGTTCTAATCCTCGTGCATTAAGCCATTAACACTTGAAATTCCAGTGTCTTAATAGAGGTATCCAGGTTTAGCTATTCCCGCCCATATCTAGCTACGCTCTGAATCTCAATTTCCAGAAAATTATACAGGTAAGCTGTTGAATAATTTGAAACTAATTTGACTCGGTGTTGTTGCTGCATATGGCAGCAGCAGTGTCCAGTCAAATTGGTTTCAAAATATTGAACACAATGTTTATTAAATAGCACAGACATGAAATTCGTACAACTTGACGGACTATTAAGCGTTTATGACGGACTAAATCGCGTCATTCATAACGTAGTTGAGTATGACGTCAGCCTACACGCTCTGGGAGGAGATGAGTGGGTCCAAGTGGACGGGGCCCTTGGGAATGTTAGTAAGCTGGGTGAGTTGAAAGGACATTTCCTGCATTCTGAGTCATAAACAAAATCCGTAATGCATTCAGAATTCACGGTTTCTGTACTGACTACAATGATATAAAGATTTTATATGCAACTCTTCAAGGAGTCAATGGCCCTTTCCGGTTTTAGCTATGCCCCGTCCATCTCTAGCTAAGCTCCACCCACACCTCGATCGTGTTGGTATCGATCGATCTTTGAACACCGTGACTATCAATTTCCAAAAAACTACACAGGTAAGGTGCTGAATATTTTGAAACTAATTTGACTGGGTGCTGTTGCTGCCTTAGCGCCCAAACAAATTAGTTTCAAAATATTCAACAGCATCTTTAGTAAATAGCAAAAAATTACAAAGACATACAATTCATACAACGTGTCGGACAATTTGAGATTTGATGACGGTCTATATGGAGCCTTTGTGACGTCATGATTATGACGTCATCATACACGCACTGAGCTGATTATGACGTTATACGAGGTCAGATCATGGATAGATACTCTGGAAAGGTGAATTATGGTGTGGGTGGGGACCAAAGCATTCCTATATACTGTCATTTGGCGCTTCACATATTCGCCAGAATAGGAGAAAGATGACACCTCCACGCCGGTCTCCTCTGTAAGTACCAACTTTGTTGGGAAACTAAGTCATCAAGGATTGCGCGCTGACATCCGCATACAGAGGCAACTCTGACTATGTCTAACCTTCTAACAAGAAACTGTGCTCGACATCCTCGGACAACACAATCTTCCCGGGAGCTTACCATAGCTGTGTAGAATGTACGTGGTCTGACTGCAACATCAAAGAGGCAAACCTTAGGTGCAGACTATGAACACTATAAAATCGATAAAACATGCGTTCAAGAGACTAAAGTAGCTAAACACTCAGAGCAGCAACTTCAGACAGGCCATAAGCTAGTACTCATGGAGCAAAAACAAGCCACTTACCATGGAGTAGGCTTCGTAATCGGACCAAGGGTATTGGACGATTTCATTAGTCTTGGATACGTCAGTGATCGCGTTGCATTTATCGACCTGGCTATACCAACGGGAAAGCGCACAACTACTAAGTGTCGCATAGTCAATGCATATGGGCCAACTACCGAAAGGGTCAAAGAGAATCCAGCTATATTAGATTCCTTCAATGCAAAACTGAGCTCCGCCATTACTATCCCAGCTAGATGGCAGCTGTTCATGTGGCGATTTCAACTCCAAGCTGGGTAAACTCGGCATTGTGGACAAAAGTTTAGGACTTGGCTCATGCATGGGATTGTATGGAAATGGCACACGCAACACCAATGGAGATGCACTGGCGGAATTCCTTAGTTCCAATGGCCTATTTGCCACAAATACGGCTTTCAAACACCCATGCCACCATCGGATAACATGGACTGGACACATTGCTGATCGCAAAGCCCAAAAAGGTTCTAAGGCTACAAAAGCTGTCTTCAACCAAATAGATTTCATACTATGCAAGACAGCAGCAAAACCCCTACTTCGGGATGCTCGTTCCTATGGAGGCACAGACCTCAATTCTGACCATAAGCCAGTCATTACACGCCTCCATATGAACCAGCTCTCCCTAATGTATAAACGCCATACCAGGCAAGAGGGTAGAGTCACCTACAACTTACACAAGCTCATCAGCGACACTGACACGCAAATGTCATACAAAAAGCCCTCGGGGAGCAGATAGCTAACATCGACGTCAGCTCCGATCCAAACGAAGCCCTAGCCAAAATACTGATATCTATGGCATCATCAGCCATTAGCACCATAGGTGTTCTAAAAAGCAAAAGAACTAGGTATACTTACGACCCTCTCGTTGTAAAACTGTCAGCAGAACACAAAGCATTCCGTCTGTGCATCTATCAAAGTGGCCAAAGTGAAGATCGCACCAAACTATGCCAGGAACGCAATAGCACTCAGCGCCACATTAGAGAATGCTTAAAAGATCTTGCTATCCAACAAGCAGATGCCCTAGCAGATAAAATCACTGCTACGGATGACTGCCACAAAATGTTTCGGGCAGTCCGAGCCCTGGGAGTTGCTGACTACACACCACCACTAACTGTACACAACTCTGAAGGACACATTATCGGGACTGACCAGGGCAAAGCCGAGGCAATTCGAGAATGGTTCAAGGAACAGTTCACTGACCACGATGATGAGCCCTTGCACCAATTCTCAGGAGACCCCAGGCCATTACTAACACCAATTAATACAGCAGAGGTTGAGAAGGCACTTAAAGCCCTGAAAATGGACGTGCATCTGGACCTGATGGCATGAGCAATGAACTATTCAAATATGCAAGTGACATTATCTCAAAACTGATCACGCACATAATCAATTCAGCTTTTATGCACCACTTTCCCATCGACGCTGTAGGCCAATGCATCATTATCGCGCTACCCAAGCCCAAGAAGCCACTTGCACCCACCCACCCCCAGCCAATCTGCGGCCCATTGTACTCCTTAACAGCATACGGAAAATCCTATCCGATGTTACTCTATGCCGCATCCGAGACAAGATCGACGACTTCACCGGATCATGTCAAAATGGCTTCAAACGTGGACGCAGCTGCACATACATTGTATGGGCTCAACGCATGCTTGTGTCGGTAGTCATGTCCAAACATTGGGATTCCCATAAAATGGGCATTGACATGTCACGAGCCTTCGACACAATTAAGCGCTCAAAGGCCCTAGATGTACTACACCAGGCCAGTTGCAATGAAGATGAGCTACGACTAGTGAGACTACTGCTTGCAGACACTAAGCTGCGAGTATGAGTTAAGTCAGTGAAGTCTGTAGAGTTTGAGACATCAATCGGCTCCTCACAGGGAGATGGTCTATCTCCTGTGCTCTTCGCCTGTTACCTGGCTGCTGCATTGAAATCCGTGCGGGAAAACCCCACAAGACCAAACCCACCGGTGTCAATACTGGGCATGCCGCTAGAGATGGAATATGCCGACGATGTGGACTTTATTGATGAGGAAAATAAACTCCTTGACGAACTTCTCCCAATAGCTGCAAGCAAAAATTGAGAATCTCTTTATGAATGAATCCAAAACAGAGTTCACCCACATATACCTATCTACAAAGAATAAAAAAGAAAATGACGATCCACTCCGTGGCGGCGAAACATGGAGGAAAAGTAAAATCCTGGGCTCACTGCTTTGCGGTGCCGCTGACATTGCTGCACGCTGCGTCATGGTGAACATAGCTTTCCAGTCCTTCTGGAAGCTATGGATTCGTAGATCAAAGATGCCCTTGGTAAAAAGACTACGTTTATACAATGCAACCTGCGTATCCTTGATGATGTATAACTGTAACAGCTGGGCAGCGCCAAGGGCGGCTCTAGACAAACGTGATGCCTACCACCGCAAACACCTATGCACCATCACTGGACACCGATGGCCAGAGAGCATAATTTCCAACAATGCACTATACAAGATGTGTAATACGCCGCCGCTGTCTGTAAAGGTCGCCCAGCAAAGATGGTCCATGTTTGGCCATGTGCTAAGGCTGCAGGAAGGCACATCAGCACAGAGCGCCTTGGAATTCGCCCTACTCGGACCAGCAAATACAGAGCCAGGAAAGGACGCCATTGCATAAATCTGCTAAGCGTGCTACGAGGTGACCTCAAGAAAGCAGGATTAGGTACACTCAGGTCAAGAATGGGCCTGAGGAAGCTACGGATTTTGGCCGAGGACAAGACACAGTGGGCAATAGCGAAGAAGGACTGATTGCAGCTGTAGGATGTTTCTACTACTACAGCCGCAGAATACAGTAATCGTACATACATACACATTCGCCACCTCTTGCTGTCCGAATTTTATCGTATAATAATGAACATGATAATTAGGACTTGAAGTTAAGTAGGGTCATGTTCGACTCCTAACCATAGTTAACTAGAATACCACTCGAGCTTCAAATAGTTAACTAGCTAGTCAACTATAGCCAACCGAGCACCCGACCTCGGTGCAGATGGTTAGTACGATATTTGCATAAATTTCAATATGGCGGACACCGATCGCTTGCCACGAATAAATGCATATAAATGTGTAAATATTTCACTAAATAACTTAGGCTTGATGAAATTATGCTTTCCCATTATATGTCAATGTTCCCAAGACCATATCCCTTCCCACTTTATGCCATATGGGTGCGTTTTGGCGTGTTAGTGGACAAAAATAACCCATTTTCGTAGGTCATCAAAACAGACGACAGTAAGGGTTAATGGAGACTGGTACCCGGCTCCAAATTTTCTGCAATATTAATTCAATAGGGAACCGGTACCAATGAACTATAGTCGACTACGATCAAGTTCGACTGGGCATAGCAACTGCGCATGATCAGTAAACCAGCAAACTTACTATAGTTAGCGAGTCGAACTTGATCTAGGTTGCTATTAGATTAACTTTCACTGCCGAATTTCATATTTGACACTTGTCAGACGCTCATACCCACTTCACCAACCCCACCCCTATATTGGGCATGTAATTCGTGTAATTGCCCGGTTAATCTAAACATTTAGATCATGGGATTCCTCAGAATAATACGCTCTCGATTATCAAATGTGGGGATCCGAATTGTTGTTCAGGTATCTGAAGTCTCATTTTAGCTGATGTCACAATTAAAATGAAGTAGCTCCATCACGAAAATCGAAAGGTCTGTCACGAAAGTGAACGAAATGTATGTCTAAAGTTGATGAATTTCCAATTTAATAAACATTCTATTGAATATTTTGAAACTAAAGTGACTGCGAGCTGTTGCTGCAATTCAGCAACAGTCTCTAGTCAGATTAGTCGCAAATACACAACAGCCTTATTGTAGAAGTATTTTGAAAATAGAATTCCGGGTATCCAAATGCTAATTTTGGAGAGGCAACCCATATCTTTTACAATCGAAATGGACCTTTCCGGTTTTAGTTATGTCCCCCCCCCCCCCACCCCCATCTCTAGCTAAGCTTCACCCACACCTCGCTCGTGTTGGGATAGATCGATCTCTGAACACCAAGACTATCAATTTCCAAAAAAACTACACAGGTAAGCTGTTAAATATTTTGAAACTAATTTGCCTGTGTGCTGTTGCCGCCCTCGCCAGAAAGCAACAGCGCCCAGTCAAATTAGTTTCAAAATATTCATCAGCATGTTTATTAAATAGCAAAGAATAAAAAGACATACAATTCATACAACTTGTCGGACCATTTGAGATTTGATGACTGTCAATATGGAACCCTTTGTGACGTAATGATTATGACGCCATCATACACGGGGTGAGCTGATTATGACGTCGTACGAGGTCTGATGTCGGATGAATACTCTGGAAAGGTGAATTGCGCGACCCAGCTTCACATACATTTACATCGATTCCACGAACACAAGCGTCTACATTCGTTCAACGCATTTTCACCCTCCAAATTCAATATATAGGACAGGCGTTCTATGCAGGTATAAAATAAAATATCTGTATGTGGCCTGAGAAAGGCCACGAACGTAAATAGGTCATCCACTTTGATTCAACGAAACGAATTGCGTCATAGATGTACCCGAACATAGTAATTCATAAATCTATTTCCTCACTCAATCATATAACGTCATAATAAACTACGCGACGTGTATGCTGACGTCATAAATATGACGTCATGAATGCTTCGATTAAGAAACACGCTGTTGAATATTTTGAGACTAATTTGACTGGGCGCTGTTGCTGCCACGGGCAAAATATTCAACAGCATACCTGTATAGTTTTCTGGAAATTGAGTCATGGAGTTCAGAGATCGATCGATCACACATGAGCGTGGTGTGCGTGGAGCTTAGATAGAGATGGGCTGAGCATAGCTAAATCTGCAAAAATCCATTGAAGATCCGATTCCATCTCCTCCACGCTATTCGTCATCGGGTGCTAATTTGGTTCAAATAACTCTGATTCTGCTTACTTTTACGTCCTACTCCCCCTGAAGTGTCTTTCTCATAAATCTCAATGTTGCCCTCACTACATGAGTATGTTTTCTTCCCAGGCACGCCAGAAGCTGGAGGACTGACTACCATCCAGGGCCTGGAGATCATACGAGGCTGTAGAGGATTAAATATTGTAGGCGCAGACTTGGTGGAGGTATGCAAAAAGATTTCGTTTGTTTATTCTTTGTTTGTTTCAAATCATTCGATGTTTTGTAGTTTGATATAATAAATGGATACAATTTATGACTCAAGTATTTGACGTCATAATCAGTTACATCAGATGTTAGTTGACGTCACAAATACAATGACGTAGCTCTGTCAGGAATTTTAAAAAGTGCGTCACAAAGTGTACAACCTGGAGACGTTGGTGTGTGCGAAACTTATCCATCTCTTACCACCCGATACACCGAAATGGAAAACGATCGGCCGTTGATTTCATGAGTTGTGTCTGCGTGCATGCGTGCACACGTACGTGCGTGGGAGAGTGCAAGCGTACGTGCGTGCGTGCATTCAAACGTGCGTGCGTGCGTGCGGAGCGTGCGAGCGGGCGGGCGGGAGAGAGAGTGAGAGAGAGAGAGAGCGCGAGAGCGAGAGAAGGGGGTATGGACGGGGGAGGGATGGTTGGAGGGAGGGAGGGTGGGGTAGGGGGAGGTGAGGTGGCGGATGGAGGGGAGGGCGAGAGATGAGATGTGATGGAAATTGAAGGATAATATATGAGAAGTTGGGAGAGAGAGAGAGAGAGAGAGAGAGAGAGAGAGAGAGAGAGAGAGAGAGAGAGAGAGAGCGAGCGAGCGAGAGAGAGAGAGAGAGAGAGAGAGAGAGAGAGAGAGAGAGAGAGAGAGTGCTCGAAGCACGTGGTATTTCCACTGGCCAAAGAGCCAGGGGACACGCATGATTCCTTACTTCCTTGATTGATTCATTTATCCATCCATCCATCCATCCATCCACACACACACACATACACACACACACACACACACACACACACACACACACACACACACACACACACACACACACACACACACACACACACACACACACACACACACACACACACACACACACACACACACACACACACACACACACACACACACACACACACACACACACACACACACACACACACACACACACACACACACACACACACACACACACACACACACACACACACACACACACACACACACACACACACACACACACACCCACACACACACACACACACACCACCCCACCCCCTCCCCACAGCCGTCCATCCATTCATTCATTCATTCATTCATTCATTCATTCATTCATTCATTCATGTGTGTAGGCGTACTTTTTTATTTTCTTCACATGGTTCGTTCATTCGTTCATGCATGTATTTATTCATTTTATTTGCAGGTGTCGCCACAATATGACACATCAGGCAACACGGCACGTCTTGGCTCAGAACTTCTATTTGAAATGCTAAGCATTCTTCCAGGCGTGGAATACTTTAATGAATAATTACTTAGACTTCCATGGAGATGACAGATTGCCGCATGAGCCTAAAGGTCATAAAAGAGTCCCGGAATCTGTACGTGCGCTCCTGCTTGTGCGCAGTGACATATGTGGGGTCGTCACTAAAGCGGCGTCTCCTCAGTGACAAAGAAGGGATCGGAAAATTTGTAAAATTAGATGCTCATAAAAGGCAGAAAGGCTCTGCGAAACGCAATTTCACTTTTTCAATTATTCAAACTGTTCAAAAGTAACTAATGACTCATGACTACGAATGATAATAATATACATAGTGCACTTTATGTCAGAGATTCCAGTAGACATATGTCCACACTCCACCCCTGACCCCATATCCTACCTGGCGTCACGTATACGCTGCTGGTTGGCTACGTCAAATCAGCCAAATTATGTTGAATATTTTAGTAATTAAGTTGGCTAGGAAATGTTGCTGCATCTAATAGAAACGCGTTTCCGTTAAAGTAGTCTCAAGTTATTCAACAACTAACCTGTATGATATAACCGATATTTAAAACTTTACGCTTGCAAGGATTAAGGTTAAATTTCGTTTCGGCGGTCACCAACAACCTGTATTTAAGTCTATTCTTATTTGTAGATGGTTGGCCATTAAACCTCTACAGACAAGAAACGATAGACTCTATGAATTAAGGAATGCACGCTATGTTAAATCTCTCATTCAAATTGATTTCAAAAGATTGAACCGCTTTGCTGTAGTCCCTATACGTGTCTTAAAACTGAGCTACTGGAACATCAAGTCAAATTATTAAATTTGCCGTTTCTTATCTTAGAAAATTTAGCCGTTAGTGAAGGTAACCGGACATTCTCTATAAGCACATGCAGATCTTGTGCCGATGATAACTCGATATGAAATAAATCAGAGAAAGAAGGATCTTTGGTGTTTTTATTTTATTGGTATACACTGAGTCAAAACGTCAAATGCTAAACACGTGGTGACATAACTAATGAGCTGCATTTCTGGATGATACGTAGATGTCGTCTGAATGGATAGTAACCAGGTAAGACTGCACATGTAGCTTGTCCTGTTATGACATCCAGGTGAAACATTGATATCGAGGTCAAACGTTCAAAGGTAAGGGTTGTGTTAGCCAGTTGCGGATGATGTGTTTACTGATGATAACTTAAAACGGCCACAGGAATGTGTTCCGTGGGCTTGATTTCAAATGATTATACGGGTTTCCTGTAGTTTCCAAGAAATTAAGAAGACTTAGATTCGTCACAACGTTTATTGGCATACTCTATATAGGATGTCTAACTCTACCAATTGAGCTCCTCGGGTAAACACCTGGGGATGTGAACTTCAAGTCTTCTGCTTGAGAATGACACAATATATCCAGAGAAACCATCTGTTCTCTGCGTGTAATCCCCGCGAACTCGTTACTCTCTTCGCAACTTGGAATTACGATTATCATCTGAAGCCACTCACATCAGGCTTATTCGAACTGTGAAATGTGGTATTAAGCATCGAGGAATTGTAGGATTCAAAATCTTCATTTTTCGAAGTTCCAAAATTGTAGGATATATAAGCTCTCCTTACTCGCAAAAATCATACGAGGTCGCAATAAATGTACTACAGGGCAGCATGACGCCACAATACAGAGACGATATAGGGATACACTTATAGCTATGCCACTCCCATCTCTAGCTATTCCCCGTTAAGCTCCACCCTCATTTTGCCCGTGTTGTGATCTATCGAACCCTGAATCTTAATTTGCAGAAAACTATGCATCTAAGCTGTTGAATAATTTGAAACTAATTTGACTGGGTGTTGTCGATGCCTGTGGCAGCAACAGCGCCCGGTTAATTTAGTTTCGAAATAGTCAACAGAATGGTTAATAAATCGTAATGACATACACAATTCGTACAACTGACAGACTCTTAAAAGCTCATGATGAACTTAGCTACGCCATTCATTAGGCCTACATATTTTATTGTGGCGTCAGCCTACGTGTGTGGTAATTGATTACCTGAGCGACAGAATGGATTCATCCTTTATCTGGCGACCTAATCAAATACGTCACATGTCATCTGACGTCACTATCATAACGGCGTAGAGCTCCGTCAAGAAAATTTAAAATTCCGTCACTAGTGTACATATTGTATATCTATGATGAATTGTAGAGGATGATTTTAAACTAATTGAATGTGATATGTTGGTGCAACAACCCAGCCAAATTAATTTCAGACTATTCAACAGGTTACCTGGATAGCTACCTTGAAATTTAGATTCTAGTACGTCAGGCTTCAAAGTTCCAAATCTATCCCAACAAGGGTAATTCGTGGACGCAGCTGGGCTGGAAATGGGAGGGGCATATCTAGAAATGGGTGGGGCATAGCTAGAAATAGACCCGTCTATTGTTTTGCGGTTAGATATGGCCTATCACATCGGCAAATATTTTTCGCATTTCCCGTCGTTAGACGATGGCATCAACAGCTTTCTAGTTAAATTAGTCATGACTTAGGCAGCATCAAGTTTGTCAAATTCTGCCAATGGCAGCAACATCGTCCATATCAAATAATTAGTTTCAAAAATATTCCAAGGAATGTTTATTTGAAATAGTCGTCTTACAATTCGTGCACTTGAAGGTCTATTCAATGGTCATAGTGGACCTAGATACACCATTCATTACGCATTTTTAATATGTCGTAATTGATTATGACGTCATATCCTTGGTTGACTGTTCAGATCTATCCATTCCATCCACAATGACATCAGTTTTATGAATCCAGTTTTAGCTATACCCCACCCATCACCCGTTGCAGCGCGATCTCGCCAAAAAAGTGAGTTACCTCCCTTTGCATGAACTATACCACTACCCCTGTTGCGATCAATCTGAACACCCATAACTTCTCAATTTCCAGAAAACTATGCAAGTAAGCTGTTGAATATTTTGAACCTAATTTAACTGGGTACTGACAGCAACAACGCCCAGTCAAATTAGTTTCAATATATTCAACAGAATGGTTAATAAATAGTAAAGACATACAATTCGTACAACTTGGCGGACTATTAAGCGTGTATGACGGACTTAGATGTGCCATTCATGCCGCATTTGATTGTGGTGTCAGCCTACGTGTGACGTAATTGATTATAATCGTTATAAGGATAGTTAACGACATTTTCGGGAATATAAGCCATATTCAGGTTTCAAAGCATCATATCGATTCCAGCTCTCGTAAGAAGTGGGTAGAGCGTAGCTACAAATGGGCGTGGAATAGCGACAATTGGATCTCTACCACGTGATGCTCAAAAGCCATCAGGCTGTTATATAATGGACCTGCCCAGTTTTAACTATGCCGCGCCCATCTCTAGCTAAGCTCCACCCACACCTCGTTCGTGTTGGGATCGATCGATCCCTGAATTCCCTGACTATCAATTTCCAAAAAACTATACAGGTAAGCTGTTAGATATTTTAAAACCAATTTGACTGGGTGCCGTTGCTGCCTATCGCCCAGTCAAACTAGTTTCAAAATATTCAACAGAATCGTTATTAAATAGTAAAGACATTCGTACAAGGTGTCGGACCATTAAGCGTTAAAGATGGACTAAATCGAGTAATTCGTGCCATAATTAATTATGACGTCATCTTACACGTCACTTAGTTGATTATGACGTCAGAGGACGTCAGATGATGGATGGTTAAACCTAACAAAGAGGAAAGGTCCATTAGTGAGATTAGATTATGTATAAACAACAGTAAATCACACTGGACATACACACATTATTTTTTGTATTTAATTATCAATTAGATAGTTTAATCAATTAATAAATTAAGTTATACATGATTTACAAAGTCGCATCATTTAGATAAGATTTAGCACTTTAGGAGTGGGTGAATAAATATCAGGCGAGAAATGGTACTATTTTGTTGTGGCGGTGGTCGTTCGGAGTCGAAGCACATTTTTCTTAATCCATTTAAGAGGTGTGGTATTTTTAAACACTCTAGAGTTCCATCTGGACTTGTTCGAAGTTTGCACTAAAAATTCTATTTGTTGCGCTCTCCTTATCCACCTGCGTCTGGCCTGCGCTAATGTTCTTTCTGATGCGCAGAGTTCGCACTTACTAAGTACCAGAGAGGCGGTGGTGCGATCAAGGTAGGCGAATTGTGAACTTCGAAGGACTCGCTCCGCGTGTTTGCAAATGAACCGCCATATCTGAAATTGGAAAGTGGAAATCGGTTAATTCAGGATTATATATTAGCAGAAAGATGTGTCATAACCATTGATATCGTATATATTACCTCGATCACGCATGCGCAGACCCTCACTATGGGGGCTGGTTGTCGCGGCCGCCGATGACTTGAGTTCAGTAAATCGGCAGTGCGCCTGTCTGAGTATTTTCAGATTTTGACACGTCGATGCAAGCTTTCAGAAACAGCTGTTCTGCTGATGTTTCATTTCATTTTGGCAACTTATCAACTCGTGTCAAAAACTATCAGTAGATCGTGACGTTTCTCAGCGCTCTTCTAATTCTTCTGGCTACTTGCCCGGTTCAACAACCACGGTCTATAAAACCATGCCACCATACATAATACCGGGTCCCTAATTTGTCCAGTTTGCAACAAAAATACGATTTTGTTAGTAATATAATATTCTCATATAAAGGAGATCGCCGAGAAAATACAGAACCCTGAAATGCCCCCTTTTGAGAGGGCCATGAGTGATCTAGCCAATATGTACGATATCTATGGTCATACATAACCAAACACCAATTTACCTAATGCTTATATACACGCATCACATCTGTAGGTGGTCGTACACATCGTTTGTGCCCACACTATAGTTAGTTAATTAACGTTTTAACCTTCAAAATATATTCTATGTTATGGCTCCAGTCATTCTAGTGGTAAATTTTCAAGAATATTCTTCTCTTGGTCTGCAAAGGAAGATTTCTCAAGACAGCTGCAGATGCCATTTTCGGCCGGCTTGCGTGTTTAAAAGGGTTACAATAATGATAGAAATAACAGATTACCCTGTCTTAATGAACTCAACATCTTCTGGTCTCAATCATGTCCTATGAAAACTGACTTCTATAACGAAGCGTTGCGCCTTTTATGGTGATAGCAGGGCCCTGTGCAAAGTTTTCGAAATTCTTACAAGGGGCCCTAGGTACTGCCGTTAGGATCATGGGAAAGCTATGGTCCAGTTTCGACCGTAATGATGATGGGGTCCCTTAGGTCAGAGGGCCGTGGGATTTGGGCACATTAGCCTTGTTCAGTACAGTTCAGAAATAATTTTACATATTTCAAACGCAAAATTAATAAGTTTGGTTGAATATTTTGAACATAATTTGATTGTAAGGCATTGCAAAACTTTTTAAATATTTTTGCTCAAAACTGTTTCTTTTTGGAAAAATGTTCAGAGATTTATGAGCTGTACTATAGTGTGGCATCTATGCATGCAACTTGAAGTTATTCAGGGCCCCCCCCAAAAAGTAAGACACAAATTTATTTTTGTGTCACGTTTTGGTTTATGGGGCTGTGGAAATTTATGGCCCTGTGCAAATGCACGCGTGGTACTGCCTTAGTTTCGGCCCTGAGTGATAGTGACGATACATCTTCCTGATGCTAGACACGATATAGAATGCATTTTGAGTGAAACTGTGAATGCACATCCACTCATAGCCATTTTGATTTAAGTCTTTGAACCAGAAATATGTATATACAAAGCTGTTTTATAATTTAATAAATATTATCTTGCATAATTTGAAACCAATTTGACTGGGAACTGTTGCTGCCTATGAAATCGAATACGTTATATGTTTGATGACGTCACAATCAAAATGATGTCTGCCTATAACTTCCTTACGAAAAGACCGTCACGTATTGTATATCTTTGATAATTTACAAATTAATAAACAATCTGTAGAATATTTTGAAACTAATTTGACTGGAATCTGTTGCTGCCAGGCAAATTAGTTTGAAAATATCCAACAGCTTACATATACATGTACCTTGAATATGAAATTCCATGAATTCGCGATTGCCTGGGATAAAAAGATTTTCATTTTCCATTAACAACACAAGAGGTCGAGCAACACGGTGTTAAATATTGTTACGAATTTGTCCATGTGCAAGAGTCAAATACAACGCTAATGAAGACTTTGTATGGGCCTATAACATTTTAACATCATATGAAATTAGATAAATATAGGCGTATATTCTCTTTATTGCTGCAAAAGTGCCAAGATATATATATCTTGGCACTTTTGCAGCAATAAAGAGACCAGTTTACTTTTGCGTGTTTACATGTTTAGATGTCCTGCTCATGTTCACACCAAGTGACGTTAGTTGACACTTCAGAGGAATGAAGGGATCCGATCTGTTTCTCAAGTATCTGACGTCATAACTAAAATACCTCAATTGTTAGTTGACGTCAAAATCAAGTGACGTAGATCCGACGCGAAAAGGACAAAGGTTCGTATTTGGTGAATATTTTAAAGCTAATTTTAAAACGAGCTACATGGTGATGGTCTGAGCCACGTGCCAAATCCCCCCTCACCACCCCCACCCACCCCCACCCCCATGCCCATTGAATCGGTGCCTGATAAAACTTAAAATCCGTAGTTTGTACTAATGGTGTGTTCATGATATCGGAATCTCTTGATGTACGCTAATAATGACTTGCTTCTCACCTTGTCAATAACGTCACTGATATTCTCATTGAGTAGGTGCACCTGAGCGGCCTGTAACAGCGTCATCACACGGTCCACGTTAATACAGGATATAGCAAAGTCCTTACAAGCTTCACGGAGATCAGGCAACTCAAATGCATCCGCTGTGGTTAACAGGCCTATAATAATAATAATAATAATAATAATAATAATAATAATAATAATAATAATAATAATAATAATAATAATAATAATAATAATACAAATAATAATAATAATAATAATAATAATAATAATAATAATAATAAGCCACCCCACCCCATTTCTCGTTCTCCCTCTCCCCGCCCCACCCATCCGACCTCGCCTTGCTACTCCACCCCGCCCCCCCCCCCTCTCTCTCTCTCCAAAATTCATCCATCACTATATTTCATCTACCCACTAGCCAATTAGGGAAATGACAGTAAAATTGGCATCTGGCTAATGAAAAGCAGAATTGGCTAAACCATTGGCTAATAATTAAAATTAATTTGATTTTCTTGATTGGCTGAATCGTGGCTAATTCCAAGGTTACAAAATGCATTGCAAAAAATACCTATTTAAATGCTTTGATATTTTGAGACTAATATGATTGAAAGTTGTTGCTGTCTAAGACAGCAACAGCTTTCAGCCACATTAGTTTCAAAATATTCAACACAATTCTTTATATATTAAGACCCTATTATATCTGTAATGTAAAATAATAGTATTGACCGAAGATAACTGGATGCAAACGTGTTCATACATGTAAGTGACATTGAAGTAAACATCTGGCTAACATATTTATTTGACTAACAAAGAATGGTACCGGTATTTGGCTAATCTTTTGGCTAGCTCGTAGCAAAATCCAGATCTGCCTCTGACGTTTCCACCACTTGTCTACTAGACACATTTTGGAAGAGGAAAATGAGGAAGAGTAGGTAGAAGAATGAATGAGAAAGACTGTCGAAGATAGAGCATAAGGAACGCAAAACGACAGCACGTATTGCTTAATCCTTTGATTAACAAACGATATAAAATAGGCCTATATTTCAGCATGGTTATTATTACATATAATGCCTACTAATTATTATTACCCTTGCTCGTATAGGGATATTTAGAAAGAACGTAATGATCTTACCGAATACATTATTGATGGTTATTTTTGCGGTTCCATAGTGTATAAACGTGAGTACAGCGCTGAATGTGGCCGGAGTAAAGTATGGCAGAGGTATCACTAGGTCAGTACATTGCTTCCTAGATCCTCGTGAGAATAGTCTTCTACCGCGCATCATTTTCTTGCCTCGCACTGATTGGTCGTCCAGATTAGCCTGATGGGATTGGAATAGGTTCAGGAACTTCCTGTATAATAATAATAATAATAATAATAATAATAATAATAATAATAATAATAATAATAATAATAATAATAATCGCCATTATCCTTATTTGAGAAAGACCAGTTAATATTGGATGACAGAAATGTAGGCCTACATACTCAATGCTAATGCCATAGGCCAAATAAACGTCATCAATAGGCCTTCATATTTTTATCATCGATAACATTACGAGTCATTCATACTGTAATTGATTATGACGTCATCCTACGCTCACGCCGTTAATTATGGCGTCATATGATGTGTGGATAAACTGGAAAGGTCCATTTACAATACGATCGATCGGATAGTGTAAACACACACGTGATATATTTGATACTAATTGAGGTATTACCAAAGACACACGAGTTATCATTCTCGTTCAAACTAGGATACAGACACAAGTTATATTCAACTAATTATCCCGATATCGCCTTTACCGCGATACTGATCTTGACGGACTATTCCAGCTTCATGACGGAGTATTTTGTCAATTATGTTTGTGACGTCAGGCTACATGAGACGTAATGGACCTGTCTGGTTTTAGCTATGCCCCGCCCATCTCTAGCTAAGCTCCACCCACACCTCGCTCGTGTTGGGACCGGTCGATCTCTGAACACCCCGACTATCAATTTCCAAAAAAATACACAGGTAATCTGTTGAATATTTTGAAACTAATTTGACTGGGTGCCTTAGGCAGCAACAGCGCTCAATTAAATTAGTTTCAAAATATTCAACAGCATGTTTATTAAATAGCAAAGAATTACAAAGACACAATTCATACAACGTTTCGGACTATTTGAGAATTGATGACGGTCTATATGGAACCCTTTGTGACGTAATGATTGTGGGATCATCATACACGCGCTGAGCTGATTGTAACGTCATACGAGGTCAGATGATGGATGGATACTCCGGAACTGTGAATTGATTATCAGGTCACATACTTGGTCGACAGCTCGGATTCATCCATTATCGTGATATATCGATATATCGAGTCTAATGCGATCTCGGAGCAATTATTAAGGTATGTTATTGCAACCATATAAACTTTATTGACAATGCAAATGGAAATATACATTAATTGTTAGTAGATTCTCGAGCTTACCTGCTTCTAGCCGCCATCACTGCCTTAATACCATACAGAGGAACCTTATCTTCGCCCACGAGAAATGTGACGTCACATAGACTAGGCATATCCAATATCGTCTTCATATCGGCGCATAAACCGCCCACGTCTTTCACACATACGGTATGGTTGTTTTTTGTAGTGCGGAGGTGGGTTCTGTTATAACTGTCGTTCAGAATACTCCAACTTTCTACAGAACTGCCATGACTGCTTGTGTCTGAACTAAGCGAGGTGCCTAATAATAATAATAATAATAATAATAATAATAATAATAATAATAATAATAATAATAATAATAATAACGACAACGATAGCGATAGCCATAGTGATAACGATAACGATGATGTTATGATAATACTTAACTACGAGGATGTCTACAGCAACGATAATGGCAGCAAAGCAGCAATATCTTCAAATCCAATGTTTAAAATATTCACTGGAAGATTTCTAACATCGTGTTCAAAATTGTACTAACCAACATGGTTTTGTTTTGTAGCCATGTTATATTATTTCCAAGCTGTACTGTATCAGCAGCGACTTCCGACTAGGTGGTCGGTTAATGCAGTCAAATTAGTTTCAAAATGTAATACAATGTTTATCAAATTGTAAATTTCTCAAATACGTACAATTCGTACTTCGTGACAGACCTTTCGAATTCGGTTACGGAGCTTCGTCGTGCTTGTGACGTCAGCTAAGCAGTGACGTAATTAATCATGTCGTTTCAGATATACAGATTGGATCCCTGCATGTAGGGGGTGGGTGGGTGGTGGGGGTGGGTGGGGTGGGGGCTGGGTGGTGGGGCGGGGGTCCTTAGGGCAGTGGTCTTAGGACTAGCCGGATTAATGAAATACCACCATTTGTATCCAACAGCAGGTGTCAGCTATAGCCGATGACGAATCCAATCTGTCACTCAACTATATGACGTCATAATCAATTACGGTACGTCACATTTAGGCTGACACCACAATCAAAATACGTAATGAATGATGTAACTAAGTCCACCATGAACCTTGAATAGTTCGTCAAATTGTATGTCTCTACTATTTAATAAACATGATGAATATTTTGAAACATCCCCAGTCAAATTAGTTTTTAAATGTTCAACAGATTAGCTGTAAAGTTACCATTAATTTGGGATTCTGGATATTTGGTATTCAAAGCATATAAATCTATCCCAACTGGCGTAATGAATGGCGGAGTTTAGCCATATATGAGCGGAGCATAACTAACAGTGGATTCGTCCATTTTGACAGAAAAAGGAACGGATGTAAATACTGAGACCGATGTTGCTGAAGACAGTAAAGAACTTAACCTGATAAACAAATCTTACCTCCCGAATGGTCAAAACCTTCGCTGTCCAGACTGTCATCATTGCAAACTCGGCTACAAAGTCCATCACTCGAATCGATGCAAGACATTTTGAAAATCTTCTTGAACCTTTGAAGCTCGTTGTTATTTGATCCCAGCTGAGATTTCAGAATGACTTTGGCTTTGCTCAGAGACCGTATTTATATTCGTACTTGAATATGGCAACCTTGAGTCACATTACATTATCGTCAGTCTAACACAACACGAATTTTAATTAAATAAAGCAATTAAAATAATCAATGAATTAATACTCAAGTTTGGAGCGCTTGAATTGCATTTACGTTTAATCTAATCTACAGTTGAATTCCATATAGTTGTGTATGCTTAATGTAGGCTATGTGTGAATTACTACACATGATGTCTAGGTAATCAACGGGCTAATTCTAATGTTATGTTTTTATTTTATGTTTATTTAACTCCAAACTATGTGACCGCGGTCAAGCTTCATATGTATGGGTGGGCTGATCTACGCGTGGCAGGGCTGGGCTGATGTGCGTCCGCCGACGGAATGGGCTCTCTGACACTCCGAGCCTGTATGGAGTGATCATCGTTTCAACTGATTAAACATGACAGAATTGTGTTGTCATGACAGGTGTGTAAATGTGTATTATTTAATGACAATTGTCGAAATATTAACAAATAATTTTCTAGATTGTGATATTTAATAAATGGATGGGTGATTAAGTGTGTATCGGTGGATGGATGGATGGATGGATGGATGGATGGACGGGTGGATGGATGAGCGGGTGGTGAGTGAGTGAGTGAGTGAGTGAGTGAGTGAGTGAGTGAGTGAGTGAGTGAGTGAGTGAGTGAGTGAGTGAGTGAGTGAGTGAGTGAGTGAGTGAGTGAGTGAGTGAGTGAGTGAGTGAGTGAGTGAGTGAGTGAGTGAGTGAGTGAGTGAGTGAGTGAGTGAGTGAGTGAGTGAGTGAGTGAGTGAGTGAGTGAGTGAGTGAGTGAGTGAGTGAGTGAGTGAGTGAGTGAGTGAGTGAGTGAGTGAGTGAGTGAGTGAGTGAGTGAGTGAGTGAGTGAGTGAGTGAGTGAGTGAGTGAGTGAGTGAGTGAGTGAGTGAGTGAGTGAGTGAGTGAGTGAGTGAGTGAGTGAGTGAGTGAGTGAGTGAGTGAGTGAGTGAGTGAGTGAGTGAGTGAGTGAGTGAGTGAGTGAGTGAGTGAGTGAGTGAGTGAGTGAGTGAGTGAGTGAGTGAGTGAGTGAGTGAGTGAGTGAGTGAGTGAGTGATTGGGCGAGCGAGCGAGCGAGCGGGCGAACGGGCGAGCGGGCGGTCAGGCGGGCGGATACTTGCATGCAGATAAATAGTCGCTCTAATTCTTGTTATTTAATAATTAGTATTATAATATAGGAATCTATTTCTATCTATACGACACCCATTTCTAGTGAAGCTCCGCCCACGTTTACGCGTATTCGAATCAATTTGAAACTGTGAAACCTGAATTCATAGAAAATATACCATTTGTACGGTTTATACATCATTTTGATTGTGACGTCAACTAGCATGTGACGTATTTAATTATGACGTCAGTAACTTGACTGACAGATCAGATCCCTCCACGTCTAAGTAAGGCACTTTTAAATAAAAGAACAGTTCAAGCAGTAGTAGTAATTTGACGAAATATCCTACGCTTTTCATTAAATAAGGTTCGATAGAATCTTAAAAGCAATTTACCCTGATCATGGCCAACATTTGGAAATGCTCTTGTGCTGACAAGTTCCTTCGTTTGGTGAACATATTAGCCCAATCGTATCAGCAATTTTTTATATTTAACTCAGAATAAGTGTTTGTGGCTGGCTGGCTGGCTGGCTGGCTGGCTGGCTGGCTGGCTGTGTGCGGTTAATGGAGGAATCCAGTTTTTGCTATGCCCTATCCATCTCTAGCTAAGTTCCACCCACACTTCGCCCGTGTTAGGATCGAGCGACTCCCTGACTATCAGTTTCCAGAAACCTAGTCAGGTAAGCTGTTTAATATTTTGAAACTAATTTATTTGACTGGGTGCTTGCTGCCTATGGCAGCAAAAGAGCTCAGTCATATTAGTCTTAAAATATTCACCAGCATGTTTATTAAATAGTAAAGACATGCAATTCGTCAACAGTCCTTAGTCCGTCATCAATTTAGAGTTCGTGATGGACTTAGCTACGTCATTCGGGCGGCCAATGATTCATAACGTAATCCTGCACGTCACGTAGTTAATTATGACGTCATGTGATCGATGCGTAAACTAGAATCCTCCATTGAGCTGGTACCTGCAGCTAAAAAGTCACACATGTAGAGCTAATGCTATTTATTCATCGCCGCTGTTATTTACTACCAAAAATGGTTCAAACATAATCTCATTTGTAAAGTGTTTTTAGATCATTTATTATATATTGTCGGTGGAATTAGGTACTTGACCACTAGCAAAGATTCCAACGTAAAGACGCGAGCAAATCGGCCATTTCTGAAATGATAATAATAATAATAATAATAATAATAATAATAATAATAATAATAATAATAATAATAATAATAATAATAATAATAATAATAGGGGAAGGTGGGGGCAAAATGGAATTAAGGGAAAACGGGTGTACCAGACAATACAATCTGGCAATACTAATCACGGTAGCAGTACAGAGCATGCCCAGTATATTAGCCAAAATATCTCCAAGAGAAGATGCCGTACTTTTAGTGGAGTTGACGAAAACGATTTTAGCAGCAAATTTAACATAGCATCTAGCAGTATAGTTTGGCCAATACAGTAAATATTCTGCTAAGGACCCATGCCCCCCCCCCCCCCACCCCCACCCACTCACCCCCACCCCACCCCACCACCCACCCACCCCACACACACTTTTTGATCACGAGACCAAAAACAATGAAAATGGCTGAGAAAAAACTTTTTCAGTTTCTTTTCACGGAATCACCCCACCCCACTATTAACTAGTATAAATCTACGCTATTGCCCATGGAGCTTATTTTAAAATTTGTTACGCACTGAGACGGACACTTAATAGAGACGTAAAATACTGTGGCGCTTTTTTAGTTTTCTTTGAATACTTAGCGATTCCTCGTTAACAGGAAATAGTCTCCATATGTTAAAATGTGAATTGAATCAGCCTAGCTAGTAGTTTGGGAAAGAAACTAGCCATAGACAGAGGACGACGATGGCGAAAAATGAAAATGATGATGACAACGACGATATACGACGATGATGATGACGATGGTAGTGGTGATGATGATGGTTTCTAAGTTTGCCTATTATACCTACTAAAATTATAACCACGCACTCACGCACGCACGCTCGCACGCACGCACGCACTCACTCACTCACTCACTCACTCACTCACTCACTCACTCACTCACGCACGGACGCACGCACGCACGCACGCACGCACTCACGCACGCACGCACGCACGCACGCACGCACGCACGCACGCACGCACGCACGCACGCACGCACGCACGCACGCACGCACGCACGCACGCACGCACGCACGCACGCACGCACGCACGCACTACATGTTGCTATCATACATTCTGTTTCAGTTCCTCTTCTGTTGTCATTTCAGACCGCATTCCCACCTGAGGTCGAGAAGGATCTTGTTGACTATATTGTGAGATTAGAATCCATGATGTTTGGTTTGACAACGTCTGATGTTCGACTAATTTCAATCAAACGAAAGGCAAGGCTGGCAAAGACTGGCTATACCATTTCCTGAACCGGCACGCTGAACTGTCACTGAGGCAACCTGAGGCAACATCTGCAGCGCGGGCCAGGGCCTTTAATAAAACTAATGTAAACAAATTCTTTGATCTTCTAGAACCATTAGTTGATAAGTATAAATTCCTGCCAAATAATATATATAATGTCGATGAAACAGGCATAACAACAGCACAGGGTCGGCCATCTAAAGTCCTCGCTCAACGAGGTCGAAGGTAAGTCGGTAGATTGGTATCAGCAGAGCATCGTCAACTTGTTACAGTTGAAATTTGCATGAGTGTAACTGGCTCATTTATTCCACCACTCTTTATTTTTCCACGGGTTAGAATGAAACCAGAACTTACAAACGGAGCTCCCCCAGGCTCGATCTATGCATGCTACAAGAGTGGTTGGATGCAGCAAACCATATCTTGCACATGGTTTGAGCACTTTATAAAGTCATCGGGTGCATCTAAAACCAAGACAGTTCTATTAATCTTAGATGGGCATTCAACTCATACGAAGAATATGGATGTTATCGACATGGCAAGAGAAAATGGCGTCGTAATGCTCTGTTTACCACCCCACTGCTCTCATAAGATGCAGCCACTTGATGTCAGTTACATGAAGCCCCTATCTACCTTTAATGACCAGGAATTAGATAAGTGGCTACGGAACAACATGGCCCGTGTAGTGACCACATTCCAGGTTGCAGAGTTATTTGGTAATGCCTACATGAAGGCAGCAACTGCACAAACAGCAGTAAATGGGTTTCGTAAAACTGGAATTTATCCAGTCAACAGAGACGTATTCATGGCCCACGAATTTGACGCTGCTGATCCGACAGATCTTCCCGAAACAGATGTCACACTACCAACTGAAGGTGAAGCATCAATTTCATCCATACCAACTAAAGGTGAAGCATCAACTTCATCCATACCAACTGAAGGTGAAGCATCCACTTCATACATACCAACTGAATGCGAAGCATCAACTTCATCCATACCAACTGAGGGCGAAGCATCAACTTCATCTATACCAACTGAAGGCGAAGCATCAACTTCATCCATATCAACTGAAGGCGAAGCATCAACTTCATCCATACCAACTGAGGGCAACGTATCAACTTCATCAATACCAACTGAAGGCGAAGCATCAACTTCATCCATACCACATGAAGGGCAATCATCAACTTCTTCATCAATACCAACTGAGAACGGAGCATCAACTTCTTCTATGCCAATGCTGTCAGCTGCAACGATGCACATGCCAGAAGCAGAAACTTCCACTTCAGAAGCCCCACTAGTTTCTTCGTCTGTGGTAATGGGCCTAGATGAACATTGGGAACCTGAGCCAGTCGTTATCATATTAGAAGCAGATCAGTCTTGCTCTGGAGATGGTGATGCTGAAATTCAACCTATTCTAATCCTGCTAGACACAGATGCTGTGCCAAAACCTTCTATAGTTCACCCAACCGTCGAGCCACCCCACAGAACACTGGTTACCTTGCCTTATACCTCGCCATTCGATATATCACCACCTCCAAAAGCCACATCCAGTACAACTAGAAAATCAACTGCAAGACATGGATCAACTGCAGTATTAACAAGTAGTCCATACAAAAGAATGCTTCTTGAGGCGAAAATAAACCTAAGCCGAGTAGAAAAAGATTACTAGAAACAGCCAATGCTACCCAGAAACCTGGTAAGAAACCTAGAACTACCGTAAAAAATCCAGGTAAGAAAGGGCCCAAGAAAGGTAAACTTCTGAAAAAGAAACCAGAAACCAACAGCTCAGACGAGGATGAGTCCACTGCAGCAGATGCTGAATGTTTGTACTGTGATGAGCTGTGGAGTACCAGCACTAAAGGTATGATTCAGTGCATGGTGTGTTTTAAATGGTCACACCTCTCATGTGCGGGTGTTAGCGGCGACGATGACACATTCACCTGTGAAATTTGTTCTTAAATAAAAACATCCGTTGATGTTATGTTACTGCAAAATTATGCAAAGTTATTGTTCGATTTTAAAAGAAGTATTTCGACAGCATCAGTGTCCATCTTCATCACTTTACGGGGCAAAATGGAACCAGGGTTTCCATATTGCCCCATAGGCTGGGGCCATATTGCCCCACTAGTGGGGCAAAACGGGTTTCTCAAGAAGCAATAAAGTATGTCGATTTTCTCATACGTCGTTCATCCGAGTGTCCTGTCTTTTGTACATAATAGATTTTAGTTGGATCTCTACTAGAAGAGTGATTTTAGCCAACATTATTGCCATTTGGTCTTCTACGGTGATGCCTCAAAGTTAGGGGTTCCGTTATGCCCCACCTTCCCCTAATAATAATAATAATAATAATAATAATAATAATAATAATAATAATAATAATAAATCGAAAATCGAAACGTCTGTCATGAATTATATATCTTTGTTGAAGTTCCGATTTAATAATCATTCTATTGAATATTTTTATTCTAATTTGACGGTGAGCTGCTGCCGCCATATACAGCGACATCCCCCACACAAATTAGTTGATTGTACTGTATATTCTGAGAATTCAACTTTCAAAACGATTTCAACACGCGTAAAATGTGGGCGTGGCTAGCTAGACATGGGCGGGGCATAGATAGAAATGTACCCTCTATTATAAGTCTATATTAATCCATTGTGCTAGTAAGCCAAAGTCTGCAGTTATTAGTATAAGTATGTCTGTCCGTCGGTCTGCCTGTCCGTCGGTCTGTCATATTCTTTAATTTTCTGGAAACGCTGCCTAAGACACGTCTGCTTAATGCATGTCTATTTATCGCTCAACGGAGAAATGAATAGTCGAGCAACAGAATTCATCATATAATTTTTAATATTTTCCACACAAATAAAGTCATCTTTGCATTTGGGAAGGTTATATGCGGGTCGATTACAAATATTTTACATTCTCATATGTCACAATGTGACCTGGGGTGAGTAAATAAATAAATTGAAATTGAACAAATATTAATCATCGATGAATTGATTGATTGCATTGTTTTCTGATGATTGGCAGAAGAGTACTCTGATCTCGAATATTGTGATAGAGTGTCATTGTTGTCCTTGATTGTTATTGATTGACGCGTACCACGTGCCACGCCCCGAGACAGAGGAATGGTCGATTCGTCGATTGTTTTTAATCACAGTGATTGACTACTCACGGTGTTAGGTAATATATCTATTATTGAATGTGGTACGCAAGTTCCTAGTTCTCAAGTTTTAATTATTGCATCCATGCATATATGGAAGAAAAGCTGTTGTTAATAATTAACTATGTCGGATAGAATTTAAAGTATTTTTAAATATAAATAGTTATACAGTAACTAATAGTGACGCACACACACGCACGCACGCGTGCTCGCTCGCTCGCACGCACGCACGCACGCACGCACGCACGCACGCACGCACGCACGCACGCACACATGACCGCACGCACGCACGCACGCACGCACGCACGCACGCACGCACGCACGCACGCACGCACGCACGCACGCACGCACGCACGCGCGCGCACGCACGCACGCACGCACGCACGCACGCACGCACGCACGCACGCACGCACACCACCACCACCACCACCACCACCACCACCACCACCCCTGCCAACCCACCTCCACAACCCACACCCCAGAATTTCCCCACCACCACCCACCAACCCGTAATTCACACACACACACATCCCACCCAACCGCTCACCAGCCATCCAACGCCGCAGACCGCTGATCCACTGGGCGGAGTGAAGACTAGTCTAACCCCCCACCCCCCTGGTCTACCCACTGGCCCACCATTCGGCCTGCCTACTGGTCCACCCGCCTGCCCGCATCCACGCACACCCGCCCGTCTGAACGCGTGCATGCACGCACTCACGCACGCATAATCCCACTACAATTGCGCACACATATAATCTCACACACAATCGCACGCGCAATCGCAAGCGCAATCGCAAGCACAATCGCATGCACCCATTTCTTATTGCCTAATCCTGTTTAACTATTTCGTGTACTATGTAGGTTACTTTATAGCCTATATATCGGTTTGCATTCACACTGCTGGAAGAAAGTCCTGGACTGGACGGCGGTGCTACCTGGTGAGGAGAGAGATAAAAAGCTGACCGTAGTGCTACATGGAACGTTCGAGGCACACGGTCTAATACCAACCTTGACGAATTGTGGAACGCATTCCACAACGAAAATGACCACCCAGACATTATATGTCTACAGGAAACCCGTCTGAAACCCAACCAGGATTTCAAAAGGTACAACTACAATGTCGAAAGACAAGACCGTACCACAGAATCTGCAACCACCTCTAGGGGTGAAGGCGGCGGCGGCATAGCGACCCTCATAAAAAGTAAATTTTCCTACAAAAGATTGCCACAATGTGAGAGTAGCGTAGAGCACCTTACGATAGAAATAGAAATCAATCACGAAACTATTAATATTGTAAACGTCTATAGTCCCAGGTTGCACTCTTCCTCGGACTATGACAAGCTCCTTGAAGGCCTAGAAGGTGAAACAATACTTCTGGGCGACTTCAACGCCCACCACGCCCTATGGGGGAGCAAAACCACGAACTCCAAAGGCCGAATACTAGAACAGGTTATTGACAACTACAACCTGTGCCTACTAAATGACCATAGACCCACCAGATATAACTCTAGTGATGGGGAATGGTCGGTCTTGGACCTTTGCCTCATAACACCTGGCTTTCGACCAACCCCCAGCTGGGACATCCAAGACCAGCTCCTCGGCAGCGACCACCTCCCTATCAAAATACAGATAGGAAGCCTACAGAGCAAGAACGAGGCGCCACTGCACAGGAACAATTGGAATCTGAAAAGGGCCAACTGGAACGAATACAAGCACATAATGGCCATGGAGCTGGAGACACCAATCACTAGTACCAGCACCGAGGAATATTATGAGCAATGCATGGGGATTCTCTACAAGGCTGCCAACTCAGCCAC
The DNA here is from genome assembly GCA_034401795.1 of Chaetoderma sp. LZ-2023a. Lineage (NCBI taxonomy): Eukaryota > Metazoa > Mollusca > Caudofoveata > Chaetodermatida > Chaetodermatidae > Chaetoderma > Chaetoderma sp. LZ-2023a. The sequence goes on along the minus strand of CM067369.1, from coordinate 188,390,547 downwards.
CCCCCAATCAAGGCCAGACAGTAACCCCAAACACAAACGCGTGCCTTGGTGGAACAGCGAGTGCCAAGAATCAGTAAAGCTCAAGAAAACAGCCTGGAATAGACTAAAGAGAAACTTCAGCATTGAACGCCTAGTTGAATACAAGAGACTCCAGGCCAAGGTAACAAGAAACATCAAAAAGGCAAAACGCGATCACTGGCGACAATACTGCTCTGAAATCACTCGGTTCACACCCTCGAGCCAAATATGGCGCAAAGCGAAAGCTATTGCCAGCGAAATAAACAAGTCCAAAAACCCCTTACCCACCCTCATAGCAAATGGGGTAAAGCACGCCAATGACAAGGAAAAAGCTGAAGTGCTTGCCACAGTCTTCATTGCAACCAGTAGCAATGATAACCACGACCAGGACTTTGTAGCAACCAAAACAAAGGTCGATGAGCATATCAATCACCTGTCAGCTCAGAGAAATGCAAGGATCTTAACGACCGAGACATCAACAAAACCTTCAACAGAATGGAGCTTGAGCAAGCCCTTGGCAGAGGCAAAAGCTCCTCACCAGGTGAGGATGGCCTGAAATACGACATGCTTCGTAATACGCCAGAGGAAGGTAAACAAATGTTACTCAATCTCTACAACCTCGTATGGAGCTCTGGAAAAATGCCCTCAGTTTGGAAAACTGGGATCGTGGTTCCTATCCCAAAACAAGGGAAGGACAAAACTGACCCAAGATCATACCGGCCAATCTTCCTGACGAGCTGTCTATGCAAAGTCATGGGGAGGATGATTAAAAACCGACTAGAACATGAGTTCGAACATAACGGTCTACTCCACCCTTGGTAGAGTGGCTTCAGAAAGGGCAGACACACTACCGACCACCTAGTCAGACTGACTGAGGCAGCCAAGAAAGCCCTAGATGCGGGAAGAGGAAACACAACAATCGGAGTTTTCTTAGACGTTGAGAAAGCCTTTGATATGATGTGGCGAAACGGAGTCCTAAAAAAGCTTTATGACTTTGGTTACCATGGCCGCATCCTATTCTGGATACGAGATTTTCTCGATAACAGAAGGATGGGAACAAACATTGGAAAACGGCACCCCGCAGGGTGGTGTAATAAGTCCCCTACTGTTCAAAATCATGATGAGTGATCTACCCAAAGACATCGAAAAAGACCATGCACTGGGTCCCAACGCAATAGGCGGGTCTATTTTTGCTAATGACACAGCAGTGTGGAACAAATATGCGAAGATAGACCGTGCACGTAAGACCATGCAGAAAGTTCTGGACATAGTCTCACGGTGGTGCAAAAAAAAAGGTTTCAAACTGTCTGCGGAAAAAACAGTTCAAATCAATTTTACAAATGTTAAATACATAGGCCATGATGCAAATCTGTACCTCAATGGACAGAAAGTCAAGACATGTGCTGAAGCCAAATTCCTGGGACTAACATTTGACAGAAAGCTCACCTGGAACCCCCACATCAAGAGTCTGAGGGAGAGATGCTTCAAGCAATTAAATCTCCTTCACTCATTAACAAAGCACACCTGGGGTGCAGACCTGCCGAGCATGCTTATGCTATACCGCTGCCTATTCCTGTCAAGGATAGACTATGGATGCGAAGCATACGCCACGGCGAGAAAGTCACTGTTAAGAACCATTGACACCCTCCAAACAAAATGCCTGCGCATTTGCTGTGGTGCCTCACAGAGTAGCCCTCGAGACGCAATCAACGTAGAGTGTGGAGAAATCCCACTAGATCTGCGAAGAGAGGAACGGCTTCTCAAATTCTGGACATACCTACAAAGCTCTGCACTCACCCACCCTACCAGGGAGGTATGTCTTCCATGCAAGGAGCACCTAAGACACAAGGTACTGCCCAAAATGACCAAAAAGACCAAACCACCATGCCTGTTAATGACAGAGCTCGCCAGTGCCACTGAACTGGTAAACGTCGAAATAGAAAGCTCAAGGCCGGCTCCTGACCCGCCATGGCTACTTCCGCAGATCAAGGCGCATGACAGCCTATCCTCACAGATAAGCAAGAAAGACCCACCAGCGCGAATCAAGAGCTACGCTCTGGAAAACATCGACAACAGATGGAAGGAGCACAGGAAAATCTATACCGACGCCTCCAAAATGCCCAACTCAGGCGAATGCGGAGCAGGAGTAGTCATAGGCGACCAGGAAGAAGTCTTCAAGTACAAGCTTCCGAATCACCTGTCAATATTCACAGCCGAACTGGTGGCAATTAAAAAGGCTCTAGAATGGATTAAAACAGCAAATCCAGGCAACTACGTCATACTCACAGACTCACTAAGCTCGGTGAAGAGCTTCAAATCTAGCAGCAGCAAGAGCAGGGACAACCTAATCAAGGAAATCCGGCAGCTGTATGCAACTGTGGCGACTGACAACAAAACCGTGGACATCGACTGGGTCCCAAGCCATGTTGACATTAAAGGCAATGAACAGGCCGACGAGGCAGCCAAGCAAGCGCTCAAAGATGGAACTATGTCCAGCATAGGACTCTCAAAGTCCGAAGCGAACGCCCTGGTCAAAAGGCACACCAACAGCAAATGGCAAAGACAATGGGACGAAAGCACAACCGGCTGATTCCTGTTCAGAATGGTCCCAGGAGTCAAACGCAAATACCAAAACCACATCCCAGGACGCCAAGGCGACATTGTATTACGCCACATCAGAATGGGTCGGATCAGCGTTAACCAGATACGAAAAAAACTCAACCTGTCAGACACAGACCAATGTGAGGCCTGTAAGGAGACTGAAACTCTAGACCACTTCTTCCTACGGTGCACTGAATATGCAGACATTAGAAAGGAACTCATCAATACGCTGAGAAAGGGACACTTCAATCTTGACCCTATAGAAGACATTATAGCGATGCGTGACCGACAGATCAACCACGAATTAATCAAGTTCGTGCTTGCATCGGACAAACACATCACATAATCAGAACACATTTTGTTTAACATTCATTAGGCCACATCAGTCTTATTCCTGCGTGTTGATAAGCTGTGGTCGCAATGAATAATCGTACAAATTCGGCCAGTAAACGTTAGCATTAAACCACGCCACATCAGTCTTATTCAAGCGTGTCGATAAGCTGTGGTCGTAAACGTTCAAACAAGCTTGCAAACACTTATAAACAAAATATAAGTAACATACTCGTGCATGCCTGTGTCATGAATTGATGACCCAGAGTATGTGAGTACATGCCCCAAAACACCTGTCCACACTGTCTGTTTTCTCCTTCTTTTTCTTTCAGCATTGTTCCCCTCTTTTTCTTTCAGAGCCAGAGCTGGAGCTAAATTGCAGCAACGAACACAACAATGACAGACGGGCAGAAAGACAGATGGAGGACTGGAACGGCAACAAAACAACAGATGGGCCTGCCTGCCTGCCTGCCGGCGGACCGCGAGTGATATGGATGTGTGTCCATCTCATTCATGGTCCGTAGGCAGGTATGCTTGTCTGTCTAACGGACTGACAAACCAATCAACAAATGGACAGACTGACGGACAATTCTGGGCACAGCAAGCTGCTGGAGTACGCTTAAGCAATGTACTTGGCCCCACTTGCTCAGTCTTCTCGGATGGGACTTTAAATTGAGGTCCCGTCATACAGTGCTCATCGCTGTGTGAACGTGAGCTAGGGTTAGGTAGGCAAGAAATTTCGGCATAATCAAAGTAAACCGGATGCTGAATGGATTCGTCCTCGGATGGAACCACGCAACATACGGATTACAAAATCAAAACAAAATTGCTAGAATTAGAATCTTTCGGACTTTTCGAAGGGACTATGGAGGGATGCAACCCGGATGACTGATCGAGTTCGTCCTCGGACGGACGCAGTCACCATACGGGCTGCCTAATCAATCAAAATCAAACAAGTGCACGCTGGTGCCTGCTCGGATGATGGCCAGAAGAGCAAATGGGTCCCAGGACCCGAAAGACCCCACACCCCAACCTCCCCCCTCCCTCCTCTCTGACCTAAAGCCCCCCCTTTGGGTACATCAGGTCATAAGACCGCACGCACCTACTCCCCCCCCCCCCGACCCAGCACCTACCCCATCCCTTCCCCACCCCCGTTAGGTCCAGGTTAGGCCCTCCCCATCCCCCATGCCCAAGCATGAGGAGCAACAGAAAAGCCATGGACAAGAACAGCAACATGAGATAAAATTGAGAGACAACGATCAACACACACCCAGAGAGACACAAGCTAATGCACAAACCGACGTCACAAGAATTCACAAGAATTCAACAGAAACCATAAAGGCCAGGCGTGAGTCTAGACCCTGGCATTGGGAACTAGCATATAAACGCCTTAAATATTACAACACGCACGCACGCACGCACGCACGCACGCACGCACGCACGCACGCACGCACGCACGCACGCACGCACGCACGCACGCACGCACGCACGCACGCACGCACGCACGCACGCACGCACGCACGCACGCACACACACACACACACACACACACACACTACCTGGTAGACAGTGAGAGAAAATGCTGACGGTAACGCTACCTGGACAATTTTTATAGAGGGAATATAGGTTGCGCTCACATAGGGAAGCAATAGCGATACATCAATATATTGGAAGATAAACCGCCGATTTTGTGGAATTAAATTTCGAAATAAATTACGTATTTACAGTTCAATAAGAACGCTAGATGATATACCTAGTATTTACCGAAATAGTGACCATATGAGAACACCGCCTACGGCTGTAGCGCCACACCGATGCATGGCATTATTCCCGATTAACTCTCTAGTGAGAACACAGCCTTAGGCCATGTTCTATCGAGATACTTAACCTGCATAACCCAATAGTGAGGCATGGCGTTATTCCCGATTAGCTCTCCAGTGAGAACAAAGCCTTCGTGAGTTCAATCCCATTGTTAATAATTGACAATAAAATATGTTTAAAACAAAACGCTTCCAGTGCACGCTCTGGTGGTAAATTAAAAAATTTTCAACAAATCTGTCTGAGATACTCTCTTAACTCTGATGTAACGTATCTAATTGAGTTGGGTATAAGAGAATAATTTCACAATCAACTGGCAAAATGAACTCGTGCAAATCTTATATTTACCAATCCAATTAATTTCGAAATAAACAAGAGAATATGTTTTAAATTGGGAGGCCTAAAAGAAATATTTGGCCTTTTGGGTTCAATGGGTTTATTAAGACACAATAGAGATTCTAAGTGCATTTTAAAGGAAATAATTTGCGATAACTCTGACTCATTTTGAGAATAAATTATGCTGCTTTCAATTGCTGCTGTCTGTGATATCAATTGAACCATTTCATGTAATCTATCGGGTAATATATTTCAGATATAGAGGTATGCCTTCCCATTGTTCGAAGATAATCGTAGGGCTACCTGGTGGAGAATGAGAGAAAAGGATGATAGATGATGGCAGCGAGTGAAAGAAAACGCTGTAGGAAGATGTACATGTTACCTGCCGAGATAGCGCCTGTATGGGAACATAGCAGTAGCAATACAACAGTCAAGTTGCTCAGCCGTCTTCGTGACCCAAAATCTATGGATTATGTGTCTTCTATAGGGCCTATAGAACCATGAGTTAAAGTTGCACATTCACGCCAAAATGCCTGAAAATAAAATTGCTGAAATTATATACTTTTAGAGGCTTACATTATCTACGTCAATGTAATGGGACGAAATAAATCTTAACATATGATGATTTCATTCCGTATAAATACATTTCGTAGGGTTAGTTGTGAATTTGAATTAGGGACTCGTGCCTCTAATTCAATTTGACAACTTAAAAAAATTATATTAATTCATACCTAATGAAATCATCATATGCTAAGGCCTCTTTCTCATTGCCTACTCCTGTTTAACTATTTCGTGTACTATGTAGGTTAACATATAGCCTATATATCGGTTTGCATTAACACTGCTGGGAGATAGTCCCGGACTGGACGGTGGTGCTACCTGGTGAACAGCAAGATAGCATGATGACCGTAGAGCTACCTGGCAGACATTGCGATAAATTGCTGACGATAACGCTACCTGGCGGATTTTAACGAAAGAGGCTGCGTTCACATAGGGAAGCAATAGCGATATATCGGAAGATAAACCGCAGATTTTGTGAGATTAAATTTCGAAATAAATGACGTATTTATTCCGGTACAAGAGCCAGTTCAATAGGAATGCTAGCCGGTATACCAGCTATTTACCGAAATAGTGGCTTATGAGAACACGGCCTAAGATTTATTTCGTTTCTTTACATCTAGGCGCACAGCATAAGCCTCTAAAAGTATAAAATTTTAGCAATTTTATTTTGAACCATTCTGCTGTGAATATGCACGTTTAAATCCGGCCACTTTCAGTTTTCCATGAATACTCACCTGCACCGGATGCAGAATACCGACACCGGATCTTCTACCTCCACCAAGCTCCCATTGAGGGGCAGAAAATCCAGCATGATGACCCAATGTGCACGTCAGGTGGGCAATTTAGGCACTTGCTAAGACCAGAACGTCCAGTTTAGACAGCTTGGTATTTGGAGGTACTGATGGTAGTGTGCGCTGTAGTGCGTAAAATGCTGATCTGAGCATCTGCGATAATACCAGATTCCTGGACTGAAGGCACCATTATCCCCATATACAAACGAAAAGGCGATCCGAACGCCCCCAAAAACTACGGACCAATTACGTTACTTAGCTGTTTGGGAAAACTTTTTACATCTATATTGAGTAGTCGAATAAATAAATTCCTCGAAAACTCTGACAAACTGTTTGAAAATCAGGCAGGCTTTAGAAATGGCTATTCCACTACTAACCACATCTTTACACTCTATACATTAATAGAAATATTTAAAAGAAGAAAGAAAAAACTATTTTGCTGCTTTGTAGATTTTGAAAAAGCTTTCGACTCGATTTGGCGCGATGGACTTTGGTATAAACTTAGACAGCATAGTATCTCTGGCAAGATTTTTAACGTAATTAAAAGCATGTACAACAACATAAAATCAGCAGTTAAGTTCAATAATGCAGTGTCACAGCCCTTCGCCTGTATCAGAGGAGTGCGACAGGGAGAAAATCTCTCACCTATTCTATTTGCAATATACCTTAATGACTTAGAAAACTTTCTTCAGAACCGAAACAGTAAGCAAATAGAACTCTATAGCGAAGCAGAAGAAATAAATAATTTACTGAATCTACTAATCCTTCTTTATGCTGATGACACTGCTGTACTAGCAAATAGTTCACGCGACCTACAGGAAACGCTCAATTCTTTTGATGAATACTGTGACGTATGGAAACTCAAAATTAATATAGACAAAACAAAGGTCATGGTCTTTGGCAGTACAAAAAGATTCTATGAAAAACTACATTTCGTCTTAAATTAATAGAGCTTGAAATAGTAGATAGCTACAAATATCTTGGAATATTTTTTTCATATAATAGCCGCCTCCTTTTAGCGGAGAAAAAGATTTCCGAACAAGCTCGCAAAGCTACATTTGCACTACATCGCCGAGCCAGGGAGCTGGACCTACCAACGGATTGCCATATTAAATTGTACCACCAAATAATTGAGCCAATCCTACTATACGGGTGCGAAGTCATCGGAATAGAAAACTGTAACCTATTAGAGATAGCAAATTTAGATTTTTTCCGGTACATCCTAAAAATAAAAAATAGCACCCCAAAGTATATGATATACGGCGAGTTAGGAGAAACCCCAATCAAAATTGTAATAAGAAAACGCATGATAACATACTGGCTTAGGCTCATCTCAGGTAAGCAAACCAAACTCGCTTGCAAAATATACAAACATATTCTATTAGACCACAATCAGAACGGAACATACTACAAATGGCTAGACTCTATAAAAAATATTTTAGATAGCACGGGGCATAGCTATCTCTGGACGAACCAAACAATACACAACTTCAATGAAACAAAAATAAGAATAAACAAAAATCTTGATGACCAATATATCCAAACATGGCAATCAGAGATTGCGTATCAGCGTATCTTGGAAGGGAAAAATCTACCACTCTTTTAAAATAAATTGGGAAATGGAAAATTATCTCATGAACTTAAATGACCGTAACAGAATCTTATTCACGAGATTTAGAACAAGCAATCATCGGCTACCAATAGAAACGGGGCGGTGGGAAGGCATACTCCGGGAAGAAAGAATCTGTCCACTATGCACCCTGGATGAAATAGGAGATGAATTTCATTACCTATTCATCTGCGAATTCTTTAGCGATAAACGTAAAGAAATCTTCCCAAGACACTATTATAAAAGACCAAATTTTTCGAAATTTCACCAACTGCTTTCAACGAAGAACAAGAACTAATAAAGATCTGCCGTATGATCGAAGAAATTAATAGGCACTTCCAACGTTGATTAACCCTATACACAATGGACTCGCAGATTAACAACACAACATTGACGAGAATTACAAAGTACCACCGCCACCACCACCACCACCACCACCACCACCAGCAACAACACCAACAACAACGACAACGAAAACGACAACGGCGACGACGACAACAACAACGACAACAACAATAACTATAGCAGCGACAGCAACAACAGCAACAATAACAACAATATTAATAATAGTAAGGTTTAAACTTAGTAGTCAACCATGTCTAGAAAACTACTCTACCGCTAGATGTCGCCCCATTCAGACTAGTGCTCGAGTCGGACCACACGCTTTTGAACCCAAATGTAACAAACTGACCGCATTAGTGAACAGGTTCCACTGGGTGGGTGCACAAGATTCCCCATAAACTACCTAAGATTCGATCCGATCTGTTACTCAAGTACCTGATGTCATAATAAAAATGTGTCACTTTTTATATGACGTTACAATCATACAACGTAAGCAGGCAACTGCCCTAGTAACCCGCTTGGTGTCCCACACTGGTTATTCAAGATCTCCCCTAAGCTAGCCAAGAACCGACCTTATGTAACCCAAGTAATTGTTGTCATAATAGAAATGTGTCAGCTGTCGGCTAACGTTATAGTGTAACGTTATAATGTGGTCTTCTTAAAGATTTCCCTTAAAGCAACTAAGAACTGACCCTATGTTACCCAAGTATCTGATGTCATAATAGAAATGCGTTAGCTGTCCAGCTAACGTTATAGTGTAACGTTATAATGTGGTCCTCTTAAAGATTTCCCTTAATCCAAAACTGTTACCCAAGTATCTGATGTCATAAAAACACGTCACATTTTAGCCGACGCCAAAATCACATAATGCAAACAACCACCTGCCTTAACAACCAGTTTGTTGCCCCCACACTGTGGCTATCCAAGAAACAATAACAAGAAACCTAATTGTAGAAAAACTATAGAGTAACACGATGAGAGGCTGTTTTGTAGATTTAACACAGCAATGACTGGTTCGGTTATCGAGCAAGTCACTCCGGTGGTGAATACCCAAAATAGTCTCTGTCGCGATATGAATGAATATAACTGTCTACTGTTGAAAATAAGGTTGTTCTGTATTTTAGTTTAAAAAATGACTACCTTATGTACAGCAATAACCCATTTCTAAGAATACCAATCTGACATTTTTTATAATCAGTTATTATATATTTATTATAATCTAAATCCTGATGACCCCCACAATATGACCACTATAATTTTAGTACTTTGTTATTGAGATGGCGGTACAATAACAGTAATAATTTTGTCATTACTAATTATGAAGTACGTGTAAATAATAATTGTAACTTTCATAATAATTCTAAGTTACTACTACTAATACTAATACTACTACTACTACTACTGCTGCTGCTGCTGCTGCTACTGCTACTGCTTCTGCTGCTACTACTACTACTACTACTACTACTACTACTACTACTACTACTACTACTACTACTACTACTACTACTACTACTACTACTACTACTACCGAAAGCACAAACAGTGGTTATATAACTAGATAAATACCAAAATATGTAATTATGAATTGATATATAATGTCTGATCGCCATAACATTTATAATTTCTGTAAATTCATATTCCCCATATGCCATTATGTGGCCTGGGGGTGTAAATAAAATAATCTGAAAAATAAAATAATCTGAAATAAAAAATAATCTGAAGTAAATTAATGTGAACAAGAACCAATCAAGAGACCGCAAACCCTCTCCACCCCCACGCCCACCGCCTTTGTTTCATTGTAAAAAAATTCCAGATCTTCCAGACTTTTTTTGGGACCGTGGCCAAAGTTGTAATATCCTAGTGTATGGTTACGCCATTTCTTGTGTTATGAATTGAGACGATTCAGACGAGAAGTTTCCGAGATATTCATAAATCAAGAAATGGATCCTATCCAAATCCAAGTATTTTTTACATACAAATCACGGCCAATGTCTGGAAATCCCATAAGATCGCCGTAAGAGGCTATGCTAGAGTATGAGCTAAATCGAATCAGCATTTAGTTTTTGCTACAGCGGACAGACACACATACAGACATGATACAAACAGACAGACACACAGACAGACATGACACAGCGGACAGACACACAGACAGACACGACACAAACAGACAGACATATATACATAACAGAATGCATTACCCTATTCCCATTACATTCATGGCGAGGGTAATTATAACTGTCTGGCTGCTAATTTAGCTCTGAATATGTCGAATATTTTGAAAACATTTTTAACTGAAAGTTGTTGGTGGCTAAGCTACCAACAACTCTCAGTCAGATTCTTTTCCCGATACACAACATGTCCAGAGTTATTGCCCACATCACCGAGGTCATTGATGTCATCAATGTCGCAAGCGAAACCAGACCTGTACATAAATGGCCGGGATATGAGTCTTAAAAAATTAAAATTTCTACTCTGTCCCTACGTTTTTGGCGAGAAAACTCACTTCCCGCCTAGGGAACTGAAGCTTTCGCAACATCGCCAGGGTCTTTGACGACAGGAAGTTTGAAAATGAAACGATATTCGTCAGTAAGCTGTCGATAAAGCTTTTTGGCAGGAAATTTCAATTTCACCTCATTATCTAAATTTAGAATGTCTTAAGACGTGTTCTCACTGAAGAGTTAGGCCCGTTTTATAAGTCAACTTTCTGTCGCGCCGCACTAATGAGGACTGGTTGATTTATATAGTGGACTCTGTCATTTTCAGGCAAATTTTGCTGGCACGGCACAAGAGAAGTTGGACTTATAAATCGGGCCTTATTACCCCTCCAGTGAGAACACGGCCTTAGTCTCTAGTGAGAAATCGGCCTCAGTAATAAATAACTTTAATAAAATAAAAATAAGAATAACGAAAAGCCTTGAAGATTAATATATCCAAACATGGCAAACACAGATGAGCGACTCCTGGAAGGTGAAAATATGTAACTGTTAAATTGGGAACTGGAAGACTATTTGATAAAGCTAAATGATCGCAACAAAATTTTATTTACATTGTTTAGGACACGTAATCATCGACTTCTAATAGAAAAGGGATGATGGGAAAGAATCGCCAGAGAAGAGAGACGAATTCCATTGCATATTTATTTGCGAATTTTTAAAGATAAACGACTAGAAATCCTGCTTAAATATTATTGTGATAGACCAAACTTCTTAAAATTTTTTAAACCTATTCTCAACCAAGAACAAAAATCTGCTAATAAAACTATGCCACATGATTGGCATAATTAATAAACAATTCCAACGTTGGCGAACCCTGTACATAGTACCGACACCATATCATGCATACAAATAAGTACCCAAATGCAAGAGAATACAAATCAAGACGACGACGACGACGACGACGTGGCTTGTTAAAGATAATCATTAGCCTCTTTAATGTCTAAATGTGCGGTCAAGAAAAGCAGAATCTGTGCATATCGAGTGTACGTTTAGGGACCGGAGAGGACTATTGTTGAGAAATCTACCACTGGTATGTCTGGCTCGGAGATAGAGCCAGTCATGTAGGTGATGGATTTTTGATGATCGTCTTCTCCTGACCAACAAATGAACACTCCTCGATACCACTGCAGAGGTCGGTTACGACTGGCCTCGTCATAAAAGGGTTAATTTGTGTCAATGATAGTGCGGATGAATGTGATGCTAATATAAATGACAATAATGCAATTGATGACTTATGAGCAAGATGACGTTAAGTATTACAATGTCTAGTCGCCATAACGTGTAAATCCTGTAAAATCATTGTTCCCCATATGTCATTTTGTGATCTGGGTGTAGATAAATTGAAACTGAATCTGAAACTGAAACTGTTAAGTCTCTATTGAGAACACAACCTTTTTTTTTTATTCTAACCATGAAAATGGATATAGGGCCTACATGCCAGGGTACACATGTGGTACACATGTATGTATATGATATTGTCAAACGCACTGGCTCAGAATTTTCAAAATTGAAAATACCCTAGCTGACAGTTATAATGACCAATCAGCGTTCTCACCATTGATTTTGCCCACTCAGAGTTCACCGACCAAATGTCAAAGAGGATATCATCATTTGGCATGGCCGGCTTCAGGAACTTACTTAGATCCCTTACCTTCTGGCCTAAGCCATTAGGCAAAGTATCTAACCTGAGATGGTTGTTCAAAATACTAATATGGTGAAAACACTGGATCATCATATAGTCCACCTTGACCAGGCGGGCTTGGGCAGACGGGTGCTGACAAACAAGCAACTAATCACAATCAATCAATCAATCACGTATTCACGCAATCAGGTCAGACACCATCAACTAATCACTTAATCAGTAGGATACACTGAGACAGTCAATCAGTTAACAATGGAAACAGGCCCACACTACAAATCTTGATAGATGGGCTGTCGTTATATTTCCTAATTCAAGAGGGGTTAACTTACAGAGCTGAAATGGAAGGAATATGGTTAGTAGCAATGATTAATGACATGTTAATATTTAATACCTAGGAACAATCAATACAGGAATAACAATATAAATATTATAACTTACTCACAGCAATACAGGAATACAGTACTATCCAGAAATACACAGAAATACACAGGAATACACAGTAATGAAATTTTTCACATCGTCAGAGGGCTGGACGCGTTTCGTGTTTACACACTTCTTCAGCAGCCTATTAGACAAATCTACCAGTCCAACAGTTTGCCCTACTATTTATTGGGCAAGTGAATTTTTTTTAGACTTAATCACTTTCTTTAAAGTTACTAAGTTGTTTGCTTTAAGGTACACGCCGCCAATAAGGTGTTATAATTCATTGTACTAATGTATTGTTGACTAATTGAGCTCTGGATAAATAAGTTGGTTTCAATTTGGAAAGGTATTAAAGATTGAGCTACTTTCAATGGCTTAGCGGCGGACTGCTCACTGGTTCAAAGAGAACTAATAATCTGACTTTGATGTGAACAGTGAGATCATTTGAAAGGTGCTTAAGTGACCTTTTCAAAGTATAATAAATAATTTGGAATGCAAAGGAAACATTTCAAAGAAATACGTGACTGATGGCCTTGTTTGAAAATCTTTGATCTGAATGAGTAATTTTGATTAACACCTTTGCTTTGTAATATAGTTACTCAAATGTCAGTAGTTTCCATAGGTATTGGTTTCAAAGATTATCATTCTGTTGAGAAATAAAGTCATTTTCTGTGAGTAATTTTCTTCCTAAAACTGATAAATGAACATACAAATCGCATGATTGAATGATACAAGGATAGAAGGAAAGAAGGATGGACATAGCTACCCAATCACCCAACCAACCAACCAACCACCCGCCCACCCAACCAGCCACCCAACCAACCAACCACCCAATCAACCACCCAACCATCCAACCACCCAACCATCTACCCACCCAACAAATCACGCAACCAACCACCCAAACAAGTACCCAACCATCCAATCCACCACCCAATCAACCAACCAACCCACCATGATGGAAGAATGGAGGGAAAGATGGAAGGAAGGGTATGGGGAGGAAATATTGGAGGAATGAAAGCTTGAAGGAAGGATGGGATGATGGAAGGAAGGAAAGATGAAAGGGATGAAGGCCGGAAGGAAGGGATGAAGAGGGAGGAATGAATGAATGAAGGGATGGAGAGGGAGGGAGGAAGGAAGGAGGAATTAGGGCAGAAGGAGGAAGTAGGGTGGACGGAATAGAAGAAAGGAACGAATGAACGAACGAACGAATAAACAAACGAATAAACGAATACACGAACAAACGAACGAAGGAAGGAAGGGAGGAAGGAAGGAAGGAACAAACGAACGAACGAACGAACAAACAAACGAACGAACGAACGAACGATCGAACGAACGGACGGACGAACGAACGAACGAACGAACGAACGAACGAACGAACGAACGAATGAACGAACGAATGAGCGCATGAATGAATGAACTGAGGTGGACGGAAAGCAGAAAGGAAGGCTGAAAGGAATGAAGGAATAAGGGAAAGAGTGAATGAATGAAGGGAGGAAGGACAGAATAATGGATAGAGGGAAGGCAAGATAGAGGGATGAAGGATGGACTGAACGACAGTTTTCTTGCTCAAACAATCATGCAATTCAAAAAGTGATAATAGGTTCAATTTAACCCTTCATGAGATTTCTATATACCTTTTACTAGGTGGATCTAATGAAGGACTGATAGATTGCCTGACGATGTGGACGAATGTTATATACAAGTGGATTTATAAAGTAATAAAATAACGAAACTGGCACTGGCAAGTATGTATATGATATTGTCAAACGCACTGGCTCAGAGTTTTCAAAATTGAAAAAATTCTTGTTTATTTTATTCCTTGAGATTGTCATTTTGTTTTAGAGACGCCATATGGCCTAATTATCACACAATGATAAATCACTGAGTGGTATTTTTGAAAACCTATTTCAGTTTGGCTTTTACTAAGATGTCACGTAGATTCGAATTTTTCTTAAATGCAATTACTGGGCGCTTGTTGAAAGGTTGTCTGAGATTGTCCTGTAAGTTGTGATATTCATCTTTTAGGATTTTGGCAATTTCAACATTTTTCCGATTGTATGTGAGTGTAAATGGGATAATCTCTCTTTGATCTAAGAGGCCTGGGTCAGAATTTATGCCCCTAGGCCATTGTGTTTCTAATTGTTTAATCCAGAATGATTCTCTTAGTTTTCTTTGTTTATCAGTTTGCTCTGTTGTGTCTGAAAGAGGTAGCTGTTCGATAGGCATAATTTCAAAGTCACGAGGGACTGAATGATCAGGAAGATTAAAATGTTCAACCACATGTGTGTCTTCCTCTAGTCTAATATCTGAGAGGTGTCTAGTTGCAAGCCATCTTAGTGGATTTTTTGTTTCGCCGACATACTGCTTTTGACACAATTTGCATGAAATTAAATAAATGACATTTTTAGAATCACAATCTAAAATTGACTGAATTTGAAATTTGCTTTTGTTTTGAAAGCTTGTGAATGTACTCTGGGAAGGAAGAAAACCATCCAATTTACACCTTTTCTTTTCGCATTTCCGAGATCCTCCTTCACCTACAATCGGACGATTATGACAAATTTTGGTAGGCCGAGAATTTCTGGCATTATCCGGAATGAGTTCCAAATTACGCAAAGTTTCAGACTTTATTTTACGTAGGAACCGAGAAGAGTATCCTCTCGGTCTGAGAGCTTTGAATAAGGTCGAACATGATGATTCAAATTTTTTCCTATCACTCGAATTTCTATGAAAGCGGATTATTTGTGATTTTACAAGTCCCTTGAAAGTATGTGGTGGATGGAATGATTTCTTGTGCAGTAGTTGATGGGAGTCGGTTGGCTTAAAATAAACTTTGTAGTCTAAGTAACCAGTTGTTTCATACTTTATACCTTTGTATAAGGTTACATCCAGGAAATCTACGGACATCTCATCAATTTCAGCTTTTAGTTTGATATTCGGATCATGATTGTTCAGAATGGCTAAAAATTCATTAAATGCTTCTTTAGTATGTTGCAAGATCATGAAAATGTCATCCAGGTACCTGCGGTAAATGAGTGGCTGATTTGGACAGCTTTTGAGTGCTTCCTTTTCCCACTCAGCCATGTAAAGGTTAGCAAAACCTGGGCTGAAACGCTTACCCATTGCGCAGCCACAAATTTGTTGGAAAATTTCACCAGCAAATTCAAAGTCATTGCCTTTCAGACTCAGCTCCAATAGAGCTATTACTTCTCTGTCAGGCCTGTTGGTGTCGGGGTAGTCGGCAAAAGCTCTACGAATTGAATTAAGACCCTTTTCGATATCAATGTTTGTGTACATAGCATCGACGTCCATCGTAATTAGGAATGAATTTGGAGGGACCGAGATCTTAGAGACCTGGGCTAGAAAGTCTTCAGTGTTTTTCAGATAGCTAAATTGTCTATTTGCAATTGGCTGAAGATGGTAGTCGATAAATTCACTAATCCTATATGATTCCGAACCACAATCTGAAATAATGGGTCGCCCTGGTGGAGTCATTGGGTCGGTCCACGAGTCAATAGACTTATGGATTTTAGGAAGAAGATAAAATGTACGTGGTTTCGAATCATCTTTTGCAAAGAGATATTTAAATTGCTTTTCAGTTATCTTCTTGTTATCAACCATTTTTTGGAGAATTTCGTTAAATTTGCTACAGTTATTTTGCCAAAGTGGTTCCTTTAGCTTTTGGTAATGTTTCGGATTACTAAGCTGTCTATGTGCTTCTTTGATATAGTTATTTTTATCCATTATTACAGTAGCTGATCCTTTATCCGCAGGTTTAATAACAATTTCATTATTTTTAGATAACCCTTGTAGGGCCTGGCGCTGCTCATAAGATAAATTTTGCTGATCATTTGGAAATGTTGTATTTTTAATACGCTCTGAGTACAGGTTTATACTTTTACCGATTGCTGGGTCAACCAGTTTCAAATTTGGTGCCAAGCCTGTTTTCTCAATGAATGGTGGAATGTTGCCATTCGAGTTTCGAAAAAAATCTGCCAATTTGATGCGGTGACCAAATTCAGCAGTTTCAATAAGGCCATTTTCTAAATCTGCATCCAAACCAATTTTGGGTTTCGGAGTTGGTACAAAGGTTAAACCAAAATTAAGCAGCGATTTTTCGCTTTCGCTTAACTGAGAACCAGCTAGGTTGACAATATTACTGCCTAGTCCAATTTCTGGGTGGCAACTACCTTGACCCGAATCTAGTTTAAATTAAGGACATTTAGCCAATTGCTATAGATAGTGTTAGCAGTCCCCTCAGTCCAATGTATATTGTCACGACACACACTGAAATCTGCGATTGGCAGGCGTGGTATGACAGTAACCTTGGACCTAGGGGACTCTGCAATTCGATTAATTGCCTCAAGAATTTCCTTCTGGTTGGGGGTCAAGGTAGCTGAAAAGTTTAATTGGCTGAAATAAATCATAGTTTTAGGGAATTTCTTCCTAATCATGCTGAACATCAATCTCAGTCGAGTCTCAGTGTCTGAGAGTGGACTGTTCCGGTCATTGATACCTATATTAAGGATCAGTTTCTCAGGATGGACTGACCCTGTGTATCTATTAATGACAGTTCTTATGTCATTAATAGATGCGCCAGGGAAGCAGGCCACCTGTATGTCCGGATGCGGGTCTACGTTGATTCGGCTGAGATTTGATGCTCCCACAATCAAGATTTTTTTACAAATAGTGGGAAGCTGCCAATTGGGTCTATTTACAGACTCGTTCCGGAATTTCCAAAAGGTGTTCTTCTCTAGCTCAGTGGGACGGGTGGGTCTTCTGGGCTTACAAAACGGAGATGGGGTGAAATGAGGTTGTGGAATCTTTGCTACAGGTGGCTTTTCACGTGATGATTTTCCACCAGCTACACGCTGTGGTAGTGATGGAAAATCATCAGGTGAAAATGGCGCCATAGGGGATGATGGGGATTCGGGTAGTGGAATCAAGGATGGGTCTACTGGCGAAATGACACTAACAACGGGTTCAGAGCGTTTTCTGCGTGATGATCTTCCACCAGCTACGCGCTGTGGTAGAGGTGCAAGATCATCACGTGGAAACGGTGACATAGGGGGTGGTGGTGGCGATTCAGGGAGAGGGATCAAGAGCGGGTTAACAGGCGAATAATTACAAGGGGACGGTCTGTCATTTAGACGTTTAAGGGGTGGTGAAACCTCAGTGGGCGATCTTACTCTCTTCCTAGCCTGGGAGGGTGGAGCCACACATGTCTGTTCGACTGTTGGTTTACGTTTCGGCGTAACATTTTTTGTGCCAACAGTCGAACGGAAATGTGGGTCAATAGGCCTAATGAAATCATAAAATGCTGCAATAGCGCTTCCACTGAGCTTTCTACCATGGTTGTTCTTGGCCCAGCGGATGGCAATGGACTTAGCCAGGCCGAGGTCAAGGTTGGGATGGTCTTGGGCGGAGAGGATCTGGGACCTTAAACACCCTAGCTGACAGTTATAATGACCAATCAGCGTTCTCACCATTGATTTTGCCCACTCAGAGTTCACCGACCAAATGTCAAAGAGGATATCATCATTTGGCATGGCCGGCTTCAGGAACTTACTTAGATCCCTTACCTTCTGGCCTAAGCCATTAGGCAAAGTATCTAACCTGAGATGGTTGTTCAAAATACTAATATGGTGAAAACACTGGATCACCATATAGTACACCTTGACCAGGCGGGCTTGGGCAGACGGGTGGTGATGCGATTCACATCCCGCACCATCCCCTCGTCTACCTTTGCCCGGTCTGGCCATAGTGTACTTCTTAGTCAGGAAAATCCCAGTCAATCAATCAATCTTAATTAATCTTAATTAATCTTAATCAATCTCGATCAATCTCGATTAATCTCGATTAATCTCAATCAGTCTTAATCAATCTTAATTAATCTTAATCAATCTCAATCAATCTCAATCAATTTCAATCAATTTCAATCAATTTTAATCAATCTGTCGCTCCCTCAATCTGTCACTCACACACTCAAACAACCAATCAATCTATCTATCTATCAATCAATCAGAAACACTCATAATCGATAAACCCGTTAATCACGCAATCATTCAATCATTCAATCAATTAATCAACCAACCTGACAAACAAGCAACTAATCACAATCAATCAATCAATCACGTATTCACGCAATCAGGTCAGACACCATCAACTAATCACTTAATCAGTAGGATACACTGAGACAGTCAATCAGTTAACAATGGAAACAGGCCCACACTACAAATCTTGATAGATGGGCTGTCGTTATATTTCCTAATTCAAGAGGGGTTAACTTACAGAGCTGAAATGGAAGGAATATGGTTAGTAGCAATGATTAATGACATGTTAATATTTAATACCTAGGAACAATCAATACAGGAATAACAATATAAATATTATAACTTACTCACAGCAATACAGGAATACAGTACTATCCAGAAATACACAGAAATACACAGGAATACACAGTAATGAAATTTTTCACATCGTCAGAGGGCTGGACGCGTTTCGTGTTTACACACTTCTTCAGCAGCCTATTAGACAAATCTACCAGTCCAACAGTTTGCCCTACTATTTATTGGGCAAGTGAATTTTTTTTAGACTTAATCACTTTCTTTAAAGTTACTAAGTTGTTTGCTTTGAGGTACACGCCGCCAATAAGGTGTTATAATTCATTGTACTAATGTATTGTTGACTAATTGAGCTCTGGATAAATAAGTTGGTTTCAATTTGGAAAGGTATTAAAGATTGAGCTACTTTCAATGGCTTAGCGGCGGACTGCTCACTGGTTCAAAGAGAACTAATAATCTGACTTTGATGTGAACAGTGAGATCATTTGAAAGGTGCTTAAGTGACCTTTTCAAAGTATAATAAATAATTTGGAATGCAAAGGAAACATTTCAAAGAAATACGTGACTGATGGCCTTGTTTGAAAATCTTTGATCTGAATGAGTAATTTTGATTAAAACCTTTGCTTTGTAATATAGTTACTCAAATGTCAGTAGTTTCCATAGGTATTGGTTTCAAAGATTATCATTCTGTTGAGAAATAAAGTCATTTTCTGTGAGTAATTTTCTCCCTAAAACTGATAAATGAACATACAAATCGCATGATTGAATGATACAAGGATAGAAGGAAAGAAGGATGGACATAGCTACCCAATCACCCAACCAACCAACCAACCACCCGCCCGCCCACCCAACCAGCCACCCAACCAACCAACCACCCAATCAACCACCCAACCATCCAACCACCCAACCATCTACCCACCCAACAAATCACGCAACCAACCACCCAAACAAGTACCCAACCATCCAATCCACCACCCAATCAACCAACCAACCCACCATGATGGAAGAATGGAGGGAAAGATGGAAGGAAGGGTATGGGGAGGAAATATTGGAGGAATGAAAGCTTGAAGGAAGGATGGGATGATGGAAGGAAGGAAAGATGAAAGGGATGAAGGCCGGAAGGAAGGGATGAAGAGGGAGGAATGAATGAATGAAGGGATGGAGAGGGAGGGAGGAAGGAAGGAGGAATTAGGGCAGAAGGAGGAAGTAGGGTGGACGGAATAGAAGAAAGGAACGAATGAACGAACGAACGAATAAACAAACGAATAAACGAATACACGAACAAACGAACGAAGGAAGGAAGGGAGGAAGGAAGGAAGGAAGGAAGGAACAAACGAACGAACGAACGAACGAACGAACGAACGGACGAACGAACGAACGGACGAACGAACGAACGAACGAACGAACGAACGAACGAACGAACGAACGAACGAACGAACGAACGAATGAATGAACTGAGGTGGACGGAAAGCAGAAAGGAAGGCTGAAAGGAATGAAGGAATAAGGGAAAGAGTGAATGAATGAAGGGAGGAAGGACAGAATAATGGATAGAGGGAAGGCAAGATAGAGGGATGAAGGATGGACTGAACGACAGTTTTCTTGCTCAAACAATCATGCAATTCAAAAAGTGATAATAGGTTCAATTTAACCCTTCATGAGATTTCTATATACCTTTTACTAGGTGGATCTAATGAAGGACTGATAGATTGCCTGACGATGTGGACGAATGTTATATACAAGTGGATTTATAAAGTAATAAAATAACGAAACTGGCACTGGCAAGTATGTATATGATATTGTCAAACGCACTGGCTCAGAGTTTTCAAAATTGAAAAAATTCTTGTTTATTTTATTCCTTGAGATTGTCATTTTGTTTTAGAGACGCCATATGGCCTAATTATCACACAATGATAAATCACTGAGTGGTATTTTTGAAAACCTATTTCAGTTTGGCTTTTACTAAGATGTCACGTAGATTCGAATTTTTCTTAAATGCAATTACTGGGCGCTTGTTGAAAGGTTGTCTGAGATTGTCCTGTAAGTTGTGATATTCATCTTTTAGGATTTTGGCAATTTCAACATTTTTCCGATTGTATGTGAGAGTAAATGGGATAATCTCTCTTTGATCTAAGAGGCCTGGGTCAGAATTTATGCCCCTAGGCCATTGTGTTTCTAATTGTTTAATCCAGAATGATTCTCTTAGTTTTCTTTGTTTATCAGTTTGCTCTGTTGTGTCTGAAAGAGGTAGCTGTTCGATAGGCATAATTTCAAAGTCACGAGGGACTGAATGATCAGGAAGATTAAAATGTTCAGCCACATGTGTGTGTTCCTCTAGTCTAATATCTGAGAGGTGTCTAGTTGCACGCCATCTTAGTGGATTTTTGGTTTCGCCGACATACTGCTTTTGACACAATTTGCATGAAATTAAATAAATGACATTTTTAGAATCACAATCTAAAATTGACTGAATTTGAAATTTGCTTTTGTTTTGAAAGCTTGTGAATGTACTCTGGGAAGGAAGAAAACCATCCAATTTACACCTTTTCTTTTCGCATTTCCGAGATCCTCCTTCACCTACAATCGGACGATTATGACAAATTTTGGTAGGCCGAGAATTTCTGGCATTATCCGGAATGAGTTCCAAATTACGCAAAGTTTCAGACTTTATTTTACGTAGGAACCGAGAAGAGTATCCTCTCGGTCTGAGAGCTTTGAATAAGGTCGAACATGATGATTCAAATTTTTTCCTATCACTCGAATTTCTATGAAAGCGGATTATTTGTGATTTTACAAGTCCCTTGAAAGTATGTGGTGGATGGAATGATTTCTTGTGCAGTAGTTGATGGGAGTCGGTTGGCTTAAAATAAACTTTGTAGTCTAAGTAACCAGTTGTTTCATACTTTATACCTTTGTATAAGGTTACATCCAGGAAATCTACGGACATCTCATCAATTTCAGCTTTTAGTTTGATATTCGGATCATGATTGTTCAGAATGGCTAAAAATTCATTAAATGCTTCTTTAGTATGTTGCCAGATCATGGAAATGTCATCCAGGTACCTGCGGTAAATGAGTGGCTGATTTGGACACCTTTTGAGTGCTTCCTTTTCCCACTCAGCCATGTAAAGGTTAGCAAAACCTGGGCTGAAACGCTTACCCATTGCGCAGCCACAAATTTGTTGGAAAATTTCACCAGCAAATTCAAAGTCATTGCCTTTCAGACTCAGCTCCAATAGAGCTATTACTTCTCTGTCAGGCCTGTTGGTGTCGAGGTAGTCGGCAAAAGCTCTACGAATTGAATTAAGACCCTTTTCGATATCAATGTTTGTGTACATAGCATCGACGTCCATCGTAATTAAGAATGAATTTGGAGGGACCGAGATCTTAGAGACCTGGGCTAGAAAGTCTTCAGTGTTTTTCAGATAGCTAAAATGTCTATTTGCAATTGGCTGAAGATGGTAGTCGATAAATTCACTAATCCTATATGATTCCGAACCACAATCTGAAATAATGGGTCGCCCTGGTGGAGTCATTGGGTCGGTCCACGAGTCAATAGACTTATGGATTTTAGGAAGAAGATAAAATGTACGTGGTTTCGAATCATCTTTTGCAAAGAGATATTTAAATTGCTTTTCAGTTATCTTCTTGTTATCAACCATTTTTTGGAGAATTTCGTTAAATTTGCTACAGTTATTTTGCCAAAGTGGTTCCTTTAGCTTTTGGTAATGTTTCGGATTACTAAGCTGTCTATGTGCTTCTTTGATATAGTTATTTTTATCCATTATTACAGTAGCTGATCCTTTATCCGCAGGTTTAATAACAATTTCATTATTTTTAGATAACCCTTGTAGGGCCTGGCGCTGCTCATAAGATAAATTTTGCTGATCATTTGGAAATGTTGTATTTTTAATACGCTCTGAGTACAGGTTTATACTTTTACCGATTGCTGGGTCAACCAGTTTCAAATTTGGTGCCCAGCCTGTTTTCTCAATGAATGGTGGAATGTTGCCATTCGAGTTTCGAAAAAAATCTGCCAATTTGATGCGGTGACCAAATTCAGCAGTTTCAATAAGGCCATTTTCTAAATCTGCATCCAAACCAATTTTGGGTTTCGGAGTTGGTACAAAGGTTAAACCAAAATTAAGCAGGGATTTTTCGCTTTCGCTTAACTGAGAACCAGCTAGGTTGACAATATTACTGCCTAGTCCAATTTCTGGGTGGCAACTACCTTGACCCGAATCTAGTTTAAATTAAGGACATTTAGCCAATTGCTATAGATAGTGTTAGCAGTCCCCTCAGTCCAATGTATATTGTCACGACACACACTGAAATCTGCGATTGGCAGGCGTGGTATGACAGTAACCTTGGACCTAGGGGACTCTGCAATTCGATTAATTGCCTCAAGAATTTCCTTCTGGTTGGGGGTCAAGGTAGCTGAAAAGTTTAATTGGCTGAAATAAATCATAGTTTTAGGGAATTTCTTCCTAATCATGCTGAACATCAATCTCAGTCGAGTCTCAGTGTCTGAGAGTGGACTGTTCCGGTCATTGATACCTATATTAAGGATCAGTTTCTCAGGATGGACTGACCCTGTGTATCTATTAATGACAGTTCTTATGTCATTAATAGATGCGCCAGGGAAGCAGGCCACCTGTATGTCCGGATGCGGGTCTACGTTGATTCGGCTGAGATTTGATGCTCCCACAATCAAGATTTTTTTACAAATAGTGGGAAGCTGCCAATTGGGTCTATTTACAGACTCGTTCCGGAATTTCCAAAAGGTGTTCTTCTCTAGCTCAGTGGGACGGGTGGGTCTTCTGGGCTTACAAAACGGAGATGGGGTGAAATGAGGTTGTGGAATCTTTGCTACAGGTGGCTTTTCACGTGATGATTTTCCACCAGCTACACGCTGTGGTAGTGATGGAAAATCATCAGGTGAAAATAGCGCCATAGGGGATGATGGGGATTCGGGTAGTGGAATCAAGGATGGGTCTACTGGCGAAATGACACTAACAACGGGTTCAGAGCGTTTTCTGCGTGATGATCTTCCACCAGCTACGCGCTGTGGTAGAGGTGCAAGATCATCACGTGGAAACGGTGACATAGGGGGTGGTGGTGGCGATTCAGGGAGAGGGATCAAGAGCGGGTTAACAGGCGAATAATTACAAGGGGACGGTCTGTCATTTAGACGTTTAAGGGGTGGTGAAACCTCAGTGGGCGATCTTACTCTCTTCCTAGCCTGGGAGGGTGGAGCCACACATGTCTGTTCGACTGTTGGTTTACGTTTCGGCGTAACATTTTTTGTGCCAACAGTCGAACGGAAATGTGGGTCAATAGTCCTAATGAAATCATAAAATGCTGCAATAGCGCTTCCACTGAGCTTTCTACCATGGTTGTTCTTGGCCCAGCGGATGGCAATGGACTTAGCCAGGCCGAGGTCAAGGTTGGGATGGTCTTGGGCGGAGAGGATCTGGGACCTTAAACACCCTAGCTGACAGTTATAATGACCAATCAGCGTTCTCACCATTGATTTTGCCCACTCAGAGTTCACCGACCAAATGTCAAAGAGGATATCATCATTTGGCATGGCCGGCTTCAGGAACTTACTTAGATCCCTTACCTTCTGGCCTAAGCCATTAGGCAAAGTATCTAACCTGAGATGGTTGTTCAAAATACTAATATGGTGAAAACACTGGATCACCATATAGTACACCTTGACCAGGTGGGCTTGGGCAGACGGGTGGTGATGCGATTCACATCCCGCACCATCCCCTCGTCTACCTTTGCCCGGTCTGGCCATAGTGTACTTCTTAGTCAGGAAAATCCCAGTCAATCAATTAATCTTAATTAATCTTAATTAATCTTAATTAATCTTAATTAATCTTAATCAATCTCGATCAATCTCGATTAATCTCGATTAATCTCAATCAGTCTTAATCAATCTTAATTAATCTTAATCAATCTCAATCAATTTCAATCAATTTCAATCAATTTTAATCAATCTGTCGCTCCCTCAATCTGTCACTCACACACTCAAACAACCAATCAATCTATCTATCTATCAATCAATCAGAAACACTCATAATAGTACAACTAGTACAACCCTATTCGCCTGGTCGATCACTCAGATCTGTCAATCAGATGCTGCTAAACGTCCCAAAAGTAAATTCTACTACATATGGCCACAAAACTTTCGCTTATGCAGCTCCCACCGAGTGGAACAATCTACCACTTAGTCTAAAAAACTCAGCATCATTAGATATTTTCAAATCACAACTGAAAACCACCCTTTTCAAACGAGCATATTCTCAGTAGATATAGCTATTACGCACTAGCGCTTAGAGCACGCATTGTCATGGATTCAGCGCTTTATAAATGTACTTATTATTATTATTATTATTATTATTATTATAATCGATAAACCCGTTAATCACGCAATCATTCAATCATTCACTCAATTAATCAACCAACCTGACAAACAAGCAACTAATCACAATCAATCAATCAATCACGTATTCACGCAATCAGGTCAGACACCATCAACTAATCACTTAATCAGTAGGATACACTCAGACAGTCAATCAGTTAACAATGGAAACAGGCCCACACTACAAATCTTGATAGATGGGCTGTCGTTATATTTCCTAATTCAAGAGGGGTTAACTTACAGAGCTGAAATGGAAGGAATATGGTTAGTAGCAATGATTAATGACATGTTAATATTTAATACCTAGGAACAATCAATACAGGAATAACAATATAAATATTATAACTTACTCACAGCAATACAGGAATACAGTACTATCCAGAAATACACAGAAATACACAGGAATACACAGTAATGAAATTTTTCACATCGTCAGAGGGCTGGACGCGTTTCGTGTTTACACACTTCTTCAGCAGCCTATTAGACAAATCTACCAGTCCAACAGTTTGCCCTACTATTTATTGGGCAAGTGAATTTTTTTTAGACTTAATCACTTTCTTTAAAGTTACTAAGTTGTTTGCTTTGAGGTACACGCCGCCAATAAGGTGTTATAATTCATTGTACTAATGTATTGTTGACTAATTGAGCTCTGGATAAATAAGTTGGTTTCAATTTGGAAAGGTATTAAAGATTGAGCTACTTTCAATGGCTTAGCGGCGGACTGCTCACTGGTTCAAAGAGAACTAATAATCTGACTTTGATGTGAACAGTGAGATCATTTGAAAGGTGCTTAAGTGACCTTTTCAAAGTATAATAAATAATTTGGAATGCAAAGGAAACATTTCAAAGAAATACGTGACTGATGGCCTTGTTTGAAAATCTTTGATCTGAATGAGTAATTTTGATTAAAACCTTTGCTTTGTAATATAGTTACTCAAATGTCAGTAGTTTCCATAGGTATTGGTTTCAAAGATTATCATTCTGTTGAGAAATAAAGTCATTTTCTGTGAGTAATTTTCTTCCTAAAACTGATAAATGAACATACAAATCGCATGATTGAATGATACAAGGATAGAAGGAAAGAAGGATGGACATAGCTACCCAATCACCCAACCAACCAACCAACCAACCACCCGCCCACCCAACCAGCCACCCAACCAACCAACCACCCAATCAACCACCCAACCATCCAACCACCCAACCATCTACCCACCCAACAAATCACGCAACCAACCACCCAAACAAGTACCCAACCATCCAATCCACCACCCAATCAACCAACCAACCCACCATGATGGAAGAATGGAGGGAAAGATGGAAGGAAGGGTATGGGGAGGAAATATTGGAGGAATGAAAGCTTGAATGAAGGATGGGATGATGGAAGGAAGGAAAGATGAAAGGGATGAAGGCCGGAAGGAAGGGATGAAGAGGGAGGAATGAATGAATGAAGGGATGGAGAGGGAGGGAGGAAGGAAGGAGGAATTATGGCAGAAGGAGGAAGTAGGGTGGACGGAATAGAAGAAAGGAACGAATGAACGAACGAACGAATAAACAAACGAATAAACGAATACACGAACAAACGAACGAAGGAAGGAAGGGAGGAAGGAAGGAAGGAAGGAAGGAACAAACGAACGAACGAACGAACGAACGAACGAACGAACGAACGAACGAACGAACGAACGAACGAACGAACGAACGAACGAACGAACGAACGAGCGAACGAATGAATGAACTGAGGTGGACGGAAAGCAGAAAGGAAGGCTGAAAGGAATGAAGGAATAATGGAAAGAGTGAATGAATGAAGGGAGGAAGGACAGAATAATGGATAGAGGGAAGGCAAGATAGAGGGATGAAGGATGGATTGAACGACAGTTTTCTTGCTCAAACAATCATGCAATTCAAAAAGTGATAATAGGTTCAATTTAACCCTTCATGAGATTTCTATATACCTTTTACTAGGTGGATCTAATGAAGGACTGATAGATTGCCTGACGATGTGGACGAATGTTATATACAAGTGGATTTATAAAGTAATAAAATAACGAAACTGGCACTGGCAAGTATGTATATGATATTGTCAAACGCACTGGCTCAGAGTTTTCAAAATTGAAAAAATTCTTGTTTATTTTATTCCTTGAGATTGTCATTTTGTTTTAGAGACGCCATATGGCCTAATTATCACACAATGATAAATCACTGAGTGGTATTTTTGAAAACCTATTTCAGTTTGGCTTTTACTAAGATGTCACGTAGATTCGAATTTTTCTTAAATGCAATTACTGGGCGCTTGTTGAAAGGTTGTCTGAGATTGTCCTGTAATTTGTGATACTCATCCTTTAGGATTTTCGCAATTTCAACATTTTTCCGATTGTATGTGAGAGTAAATTGGATAATCTCTCTTTGATCTAAGAGGCCTGGGTCAGAATTTATGCCCCTTGGCCATTGTGTTTCGAGTTCTTTGATCCAAAACGATTCTCTTAGTTTTCTTTGTTTATCAGTTTCCTCTGTTGTGTCTGAAAGAGGTAGCTGTTCGATAGGCATAATTTCAAAGTCACGAGTGACTAAATGATCAGGAAGATTAAAATGTTCAGCCACATGTGTGTCTTCCTCTAGTCTAATATCTGAGAGGTGTCTAGTTGCTCGGCATCTTAGTGGATTTTTCATTTCGCCAACATACTGCTTTTGACACAATTTGCATGAAATTAAATAAATGACATTTTTAGAATCACAATCTAAAATTGACTGAATTTGAAATTTGCTTTTGTTTTGAAAGCTCGTGAATGTACTCTGGGAAGGAGGAAATTTATCCAATTTACACCTTTTCTTTTCACATTTCCGAGATTCTCCTTCACCAATAATCAGACGATTATGACAAATTTTGGTAGGCTGAGAATTTCTGGCATTATCCGGAATGATTTCCAAATTATGCAAAGTTTCAGACTTTATTTTACGCAGGAACCGAGAAGAGTACCTTCTCGGTTTGAGGGCTTTGAATAAAGTCGAACATGATGATTCAAAGTTTTTCCTATCACTCGAATTTCTATGAAAACGGATTATTTGTGATTTTACAAGTCCCTTGAAAGTATGCGGTGGATGGAATGATTTCTTGTGCAGTAGTTGATGTGAGTCAGTTGGCTTAAAATAAACTTTGTAGTCTAAGTAACCAGTTGTTTCATACTTTATACCTTTGTATAAAGTTACATCCAGGAAATCTACGGATATCTCATCAATTTGAGCTTTTAGTTTGATATTCGGAATGGCCAGGAATTCTGTAAATGCTTCCTTACTATGTTGCCAGATCATGACAATATCAGCAAGGTACCTGCGGTAAATGAACGGCTGATTTGGACAGTTTTCGAGTGCTTCCTTTTCCCACTCTGCCATGTAAAGGTTAGCGAAACCTGGGCTGAAACGCTTACCCATTGCTCAGCCACAAATTTGTTGAAAAATTTCCCCAGCAAATTCAACGTCATTGCCCTTCAGATTAAGCTCTAATAGAGCTATTACTTCTCTGTCGGGCCTGTTGGTGTCAGGATACTCGGCAAATGCTCTATGAATTGAATTCAGAGCCTTTTCGATGTCAATGTTTGTGTACATAGCATCGACGTCCATTGTAATTAAGAATGAATTTGGAGGGACCGAGATCTTAGAGACCTGGGCTAGAAATTGCTTTTCAGTTATCGTTTTGTTATCAACCATTTTTTTGGAGAATTTTGTTGAATTTGCTACAGTTATTTTTCCAAACTGGTACATTTAGTTTTCGGTAATGCTTCGGATTACTAAGCTGTCTATGCGCTTCTTTGATGTAGTTGTCTTTCTCCATTATTACAGTAGCCGATCCTTTATCCTCAGGGTTGATGGCAATTTCATTATTTCTAGATAAACCTAATAGGGCCTGGCGTTGCTCAAAGGATAAATTTTGCTGATCGTTTGGAAATGTAGTATTGTCAATACGTTCAGAGTAAAGTTTTATACTTTTACCGATTGCTGGATCAACACATTTTAAATTTGGAGCCCAGCCGTTTTTCAATGAATGGTGGAATATTACTATTGGAGTTTCGAAAAAAATCTGCCAATTTCACAAAGTGACCAAATTCAGCAGTTTCAATAAAGCCATTATCTAAATCTGCATCCAAACCAGTTTTAGGTTTTGGTGTTGGGACAAAAGTCAAGCCAAAATTAAGCAGTGACTGTTCTGTTTCACCTAATGCGGCGCCAGATAAGTTTACAATATTACTACCCAGTCCCATTTCTGGGTGGTTGGTACCTTGACCTGAGTTTAATTTAAATTAAGGGCCACAAGCCAGTTATTATACATATCCTCTCAGTCCAATGAATATTGTCATGACCCACTTCGAATTCTGTCGAAGGAAGACTGGGTATGACAATAACCTTGGACTCAGGCGACTTGGTCATGCTTGATGCGACAGTACGATTAATTGCATCGAGTGCCTGCTTTTGCGGAGGGGTCAAGGATGCAGAGAAATTTAGTTCAGTGAAGTAGATCATAGACTTGGGAAATTTCTTTCTTACCTTGCTGAATAATAACCTAAGTCGATACTCTGAGGCTGAGATCAGATTATTCCTATCATTTATTCCTATGGTGAGGACTACTTTCTCAGGTTGGAATTTCCCTGTGTATTTATTAATAATCATTCTGAGATCATTAATCGATGCTCCAGGGAAACAGGCCACCTGAGCATCTGGATGGGGATCCACATTAATCCGACTCAAGTTTGAATCTCCGACAATCAAGATCTTTTTGTCTCAGATTGGAAGTTGCCAATTTGGCCTGTTGGTGGTCTCATTTCTGAATTTCCAGAACTTATTCTGTTCCAAGGGTGTGGATTTCTTTGGTCTGGCACATGGAGATGGTCTGAACCGTGGTTGAGGAACCTTTTGTGCAGCTTGGGTCCTTGGACCAGGCTGTTTACTAGCACCTTTAGCATTTGGCATCCTCTGCGGAAGAGGAGTAAAATCCTCAGGAGAGAATGGTGGCACCGGTGGAGGTGAGTCTGGTAGAGGGATCATAGAGGGATCCACTGGAATGTAAATGCTGTTGTCACTGGATGTGCCAGGAAGAGAGCTAATGGGAGAAGGTCGTTTATCTGGACGTTTTAGTGGTGGTGAGGCTTCTGTAGGTGAATGTACCTGCTTTTTGGGATGAGCGGATTGTACTAAATTTGCATCTTGTGCTGGTTTGCTAGCAGGGGTGACATTTGGTGGTTTACTAACAGGCTTATAATTCGGATCAAGTGGTCTAATAAAATCATAAAATGCTAAGATGGCATAGTGATCCAATTTTCTGTGATAATTCTTTTTGGCCCAATGGATTGCAGTGGACTTGGCCCGACCGAGGTCTAAATATGAAAGAGTTTCAGCTGAGAGTAGCTCAGAACGGAAGACTCATAGTTGACAGCTATAGTGGCGAACCCATGTTTTAATCATTGTTTTCGCATATTCGAAGGTGACATTACGAATGTCGAAGTGGACTGCAGCATCTGGCATGGCCTATGGCAGCAACAGTACCCAGTCAAATTAGTTTCAAAATATTCAACAGAATGTTTATTAAATAGCAAAGATATACAATTCGCACAACTTGACGGACTATTAAGCGTTTATGACGGACTAAATCACGTCATTCATAACGTAATTGATTATGACATCAGCCTACATGGTCTGGGAGGAGATGAGTGGGTCCAAGTAGTAAGCTGAGTGAGTTGAAAGGACATTTCCCGCATTCTGAGTGATAAATAAAGTCTGTAATGCATTCAGAATTCACGGTTTATGTACTGACTACAATGATATAAAGATTTTATATGCAAACTCCTCAATGGGGTCAATGGACCTTTCCGGTTTTAGCTATGCCCCGCCCATCGCTAGCCAAGATCCACCCACGCCTCACTCGTGTTGGGCTCGATCGATTGATCTCTGAACACCCTGACTATCCATTTCCAAAAAAATACACAGGTAAGTTGTTGAATATTTTGAAACTAATTTGACTGGGTGCTTAGGCAACAGCACCCAGTCAGATTAGTTTCAAAATATTCAACAGCATGTTTATTAAATAGCAAAGAATTACAAAGACATACAAATCATACAACGTGTCGGACAATTTGAGATTTGATGACGGTCTATATGGAACCCTTTGTGACCTAATGATTATGATGCCATCATACACCAGCTGAGCTGATTATGACGTCATACGAGGTCAGATGATGGATAGATACTCTGGAAAGATGAATTGTTGGGTGGTTGGGGACCGAAGATGTCGAAATTTTGTCGTATAATAATGAACATGATAGTTAGAACTTAAAGTTAAGTAGGTTGCTATTAGATTAACTTTCACTACCGAATTTCGTATTTGTCCCTGCTCACATGCTCATACTACCTCACCAACCACAAACCGATATTGGGCATATAATTCGTGTAATTGCCAGATTAATATAAACATTTAGATCATGTGATTTCTCAGAATAATACCCTCTCGATTGTCAAATGTAGGGATCAGATCTGTTGTTCAGGTATCTGAAGTCATAATTAATACGTCTCATGTTAGCTGATGCCACAATCAAAATGAAGGAGCTCAGACACGAAAACCGAAAGGTCTGCCACGAAAGTGAACGAATTGTATGTCTAAAAGTTGATGAATTTCCAATTTAATAAACATTCTATTGAATATTTTGAAACTAACGTGACTGCAAGCTGCTGCTGCCATTCAGCAACAGTCTCTGAATAAATTAATCTAAAATATGCAACAGCGTCATTATATAAGTATTTTGAAAATAGAACTCTGGGTATCCAAATGCTAATTTTGGAGAGGCAACCCATATCTTTTACAATCGAAATGGACCTTTCCGGTTTTAGCTATGCCCCGCCCATCTCTAGTTAAGCTCCACCCACACCTCGCTCGTGTTGGGATAGATCGATCTCTGAATACCCTGACTATCAATTTCTCAAAAACTATACAGGTAAGCTGTTAGACATTTTAAAACTAATTTGACTGGATGCTGTTGCTGCCTATCGCCCAGTCAAATTAGTTTCAAAATATTCAACAGAATCGTTATTAAATAGTAAAGACATTCGTACAAGGTGTCGGACCATTAAGCGTTAAAGATGGACTAAATCGAGTAATTCGTGCCATAATTAATTATGACGTCATCTTACACGTCACTTAGTTGATTATGACGTCAGAGGACGTCAGATGATGGATGGTTAAACCTAACAAAGAGGAAAGGTCCATTAGTGAGATTAGATTATGTATAAACAACAGTAAATCACACGTGGGCATACACACATTATTTTTTGTATTTAATTATCAATTAGATAGTTTAAACAATTAATAAATTAAGTTATACATGATTTACAAAGTCGCATCATTTAGATAAGATTTAGCACTTTAGGAGTGGGTGAATGAATATCAGGCCAGAAATGGTACTATTTTGTTGTGGCGGTGGTCGTTCGGAGTCGAAGCACATTTTTCTTAATCCATTTAAGAGGTGTGGTATTTTTAAACACTCTAGAGTTCCATCTGGACTTGTTCGAAGATTGCACAAAAAATTCTATTTGTTGCGCTCTCCTTATCCACCTGCGTCTGGCCTGCGCTAACGTTCTTTCTGATGCGCAGAGTTCGCACTTACTAAGTACCAGAGAGGCGGTGGTGCGATCAAGGTAGGCGAATTGTGAACTTCGAAGGACTCGCTCCGCGTGTTTGCAAATGAACCGCCATATCTGAAATTGGAAAGTGGAAATCGGTTAATTCAGGATTATATATTAGCAGAAAGATGTGTCATAACATTGATATTGTATGTATTAGCTTGACCACGCATGCGCATACCCTCACTATGGGGGCTGGTTGTCGCGGCCGCCGATGACTTGAATTCAGTAAATCGGCAGTGCGCCTGTCTGAGTATTTTCAGATTTTGACACGTCGATGCAAGCTTTCAGTAACAGCTGTTCTGCTGATGTTTCATTTCATTTTGGTAACTTATCAACTCGTGTCAACAACTATCAGTAGATTGTGACGTTTCTCAGCGCTCTTCTAAATCTTCTGGCTACTTGTCCGGTTCAACAACCACGGTCTATAAAACCATGCCACCATACATAATACCGGGTCCCTAATTTGTTCAGTTTGCAACAAAAATACGATTTTGTTAGTAATAAAATATTCTCATATAAAGGAGATCGCCGAGAAAATACTGAACTCTGAAATGCCCCTTTTGAGAGGGCCATGAGTGATCTAGCCAATATGTACGATATCTATGGTCATACATAACCAAACACCAATTTACCTAATGCTTATATACACGCATCACATATGTAGATGGTCGTACACATCGTTTGTGCCCACACTATAGTTAGTTAATTAACGTTTTAACCTTCAAAATATATTCTAGAAAATTCCAATATTCTCAGAGAAAATCTCCATTTCCAGAAGAAAACAAGACTAATTTTTTTAATTTAGGACTCGAATGACTGGCTCGGTTATCGCTCCAGTCATTCTAGTGGTAAATTTTCAAGAATATTCTTCTCTTGGTCTGCAAAGGAAGATTTCT
This sequence comes from Chaetoderma sp. LZ-2023a, assembly GCA_034401795.1. Taxonomy (NCBI): domain Eukaryota; kingdom Metazoa; phylum Mollusca; class Caudofoveata; order Chaetodermatida; family Chaetodermatidae; genus Chaetoderma; species Chaetoderma sp. LZ-2023a. The sequence goes on along the minus strand of CM067369.1, from coordinate 188,356,256 downwards.
CAAGACAGCTGCAGATGCCATTTTCGGCCGGCTTGCGTGTTTAAAAGGGTTACAATAATGATAGAAATAACAGATTACCCTGTCTTAATGAACTCAACATCTTCTGGTCTCAATCATGTCCTATGAAATCTGACTTCTATAACGAAGCGTTGCGCCTTTTATGGTGATAGCAGGGCCCTGTGCAAAGTTTTCGAAATTCTTACAAGGGGCCCTAGGTACTGCCGGTAGGACCATGGGAAAGCTATGGTCCAGTTTCGACCGTAATGATGATGGGGTCCCTTAGGTCAGAAGGCCGTGGGAGTTGGGCACATTAGCCTTGTTCAGTACAGTTCAGAAATAATTTTACATATTTCAAACGCAAAATTAATAAGTTTGGTTGAATATTTTGAACAAAATTTGATTGTAAGGCATTGCTGCCTAAGGCAGCAATGTCTTCCAATCCAATTATGTTCCATTTATTCACCAAAACTTTTTTAATATTTTTGCTCAAAACTGTTTCTTTTTGGAAAAATTTTCAGAGATTTATGAGCTGTACTATAGTGTGGCATCTATGCATACAACTTGAAGTTATTCAGGGGCCCGCCCAAAAAGTAAGACAAAAATTTATTTTTGTGTCACGTTTTGGTTTATGGGGCTGTGGAAATTTATGGCCCTGTGCAAATGCACGCTTGGTATTGAGTGAAACTGTGAATGCACATCCACTCATAGCCATTTTGATTTAACCCGTTGGACCAGAAATATGTATATACAAAGCTGTTTTATAATTTAATAAATATTATGTTGTATAATTTGAAACCAATTTGACTGGAAACTGTTGCTGCCTATGAAATCGAATACGTTTTATGTTTGATGACGTCACAATCAAAATGATGTCTGCCTATAACTTCCTTACGAAAAGACCGTCACGTATTGTATATCATTGATAAATTTACAAATTAATAAACAATCTGTTAAATATTTTGAAACTAATTTGACTGGAATCTGTTGCTGCCAGGCAAATTAGTTTGAAAATATCCAACAGCTTACATATACATGTACCTTGAATATGAAATTCTGTGAATTCGCGATTTCCTGGGATAAAAAGATTTTCATTTTCCATTAACAACACAAGAGGTCGAGCAACACGGTGTTAAATATTGTTACGAATTTTTCCATATGCAAGAGTCAAATACAACGCTAATGAAGGCTTTGTATGGGCCTATAACATTTTAACATCATATAAAATTAGATAAATATAGGCATATATTCTCTTTATTGCTGCAAAAGTGCCAAGATATATATATATATATCTTGGCACTTTTGCAGCAATAAAGAGACCAGTTTACTTTTGCGTGTTTACATGTTTAGATGTCCTGCTCATGTTCACACCAAGTGACGTTAGTTGACACTTCAGAGGAATGAAGGGATCCGATCTGTTTCTCAAGTATCTGACGTCATAACTAAAATACCTCAATTGTTAGTTGACGTCAAAATCAAGTGACGTAGATCCGACGCGAAAAGGACAAAGGTTCGTATTTGGTGAACTTACAATTTAAACATTCTGTTGAATATTTTGAAGCTAATTTGAAAACGAGCTACATGGTGATGGTCTGAGCCACGTGCCAAATCCCCCCTCACCACCCCCACCCACCCCCACCCCATGCTCATTGAATCGGTGGCTGATAAAACTTAAAATCCGTAGTTTGTACTAATGGTGTGTTCATGATATCGGAATCTCTTGATGTACGCTAATAATGACTTGCTTCTCACCTTGTCAATAACGTCACTGATATTCTCATTGAGTAGGTGCACCAGAGCGGCCTGTAACAGCGTCATCACACGGTCCACGTTAATACAGGATATAGCAAAGTCCTTACAAGCTTCACGGAGATCAGGCAACTCAAACGCATCCGCTGTGGTTAACAGGCCTATAATAATAATAATAATAATAATAATAATAATAATAATAATAATAATAATAATAATAATAATAATAATAATAATAATAATACAAATAATAATAATAATAATAATAATAATAATAATAATAATAATAATAATAATAATAAGCCACCCCACCCCATTTCTCGTTCTCCCTCTCCCCGCCCCACCCATCCGACCTCGCCTTGCTACTCCACCCCGCCCCCTCTCTCTCTCTCCAAAATTCATCCATCACTATATTTCATCTACCCACTAGCCAATTAGGGAAATGACAGTAAAATTGGCATCTGGCTAATGAAAAGCAGAATTGGCTAAACCATTGGCTAATAATTAAAATTAATTTGATTTTCTTGATTGGCTGAATCGTGGCTAATTCCAAGGTTACAAAATGCATTGCAAAAAATACCTATTTAAATGCTTTGATATTTTGAGACTAATATGATTGAAAGTTGTTGCTGTCTAAGACAGCAACAGCTTTCAGCCACATTAGTTTCAAAATATTCAACACAATTCTTTATATATTAAGACCCTATTATATCTGTAACGTAAAATAATAGTATTAACCGATGATGGCTGAATGCAAACGTGTTCATACATGTAAGTGACATTGAAGTAAAGATCTGGCTAAGGTATTTATTTGACTAACAAAGAATGGTACCGGTATTTGGCTAATCTTTTGGCTAGCTCGTAGCAAAATCCAGATCTGCCTCTGACGTTTCCACCACTAGTCTACTAGACACATTTTGGAAGAGGAAAATGAGGAAGAGTAGGTAGAAGAATGAATGAGAAAGACTGTCGAAGATAGAGCATAAGGAACGCAAAACGATAGCAGGTATTGCTTAATCCTTTGATTAACAAACGATATAAAATAGGCCTATATTTCAGCATGGTTATTATTACATATAATGCCTACTAATTATTATTACCCTTGCTCGTATAGGGATATTTAGAAAGAACATAATGATCTTACCGAATACATTATTGATGGTTATTTTTGCGGTTCCATAGTGTATAAACGTGAGTACAGCGCGGAATGTGGCCGGAGTAAAGTATGGCAGAGGTATCACTAGGTCAATACAATGCTTCCTAGATCCTCGTGAGAATAGTCTTCTACCGCGCATCATTTTCTTGCCTCGCACTGATTGGTCGTCCAGATTAGCCTGATGGGATTGGAATAGGTTCAGGAACTTCCTGTATAATAAAAATAATAATAATAATAATAATAATAATAATAATAATAATAATCGCCATTATCCTTATTTGAGAAAGACCAGATAATATTGGATGACAGAAATGTCGGCCTACATACTCAATGCTAATGCCATAGGCCAAATAAACGTCATCAATAGGCCTTCATATTTTTATCATCGATAACATTACGAGTCATTCATACTGTAATTGATTATGACGTCATCCTACACTCACGCCGTTAATTATGGCGTCATATGATGTGTGGATAAACTGGAAAGGTCCATTTACAATACGATCGATCGGATAGTGTAAACACACACGTGATATATTTGATACTAATTGAGGTATTACCAAAGACACACGAGTTATCATTCTCGTTCAAACTAGGATACAGACAAAATTTATATTCAACTAATTACCCCGATATCGCCTTTACCGCGATACTGATCTTGACGGACTATTCCAGCTTCATGACGGAGTATTTTGTCAATTATGTTTGTGACGTCAGGCTACATGAGACGTAATGGACCTGTCTGGTTTTAGCTATGCCCCGCCCATCTCTAGCTAAGCTCCACCCACACCTCGCTCGTGTTGGGACCGGTCGATCTCTGAACCTCCCGACTATCAATTTCCAAAAAAATACACAGGTAATCTGTTGAATATTTTGAAACTAATTTGACTGGGTGCCTTAGGCAGCAACAGCGCTCAGTTAAATTAGTTTCAAAATATTCAACAGCATGTTTATTAAATAGCAAAGAATTACAAAGACACAATTCATACAACGTTTCGGACTATTTGAGAATTGATGACGGTCTATATGGAACCCTTTGTGACGTAATGATTGTGGGATCATCATACACGCGCTGAGCTGATTGTGACGTCATACGAGGTCAGATGATGGATGGATACTCCGGAACTGTGAATTGATTATCAGGTCACATACTTGGTCGACAGCTCGGATTCATCCATTATCGCGATATATCGATATATCGAGTCTAATGCGATCTCGGAGCAATTATTAAGGTATGTTATTGCAACCATATAAACTTTATTGACGATGCAAATGGAAATATACATTAATTTTACATATACATTAAGTGTTAGTAGATTCTCGAGCTTACCTGCTTCTAGCCGCCATCACTGCCTTAATACCATACAGAGGAACCTTATCTTCGCCCACGAGAAATGTGACGTCACATAGACTAGGCATATCCAATATCGTCTTCATATCGGCGCATAAACCGCCCACGTCTTTCACACATACGGTATGGTTGTTTTTTGTAGTGCGGAGGTGGGTTCTGTTATAACTGTCGTTCAGAATACTCCAACTTTCTACAGAACTGCCATGACTGCTTGTGTCTGAACTAAGCGAGGTGCCTAATAATAATAATAATAATAATAATAATAATAATAATAATAATAATAATAACGACAACGATAGCGATAGCCATAGTGATAACGATAACGATGATGTTATGATAATACTTAACTACGAGGATGTCTACAGCAACGATAATGGCAGCAAAGCAGCAATATCTTCTAATCCAATGTTTAAAATATTCACTGGAAGATTTCTTACATCGTGTTCAAAATTGTACTAACCAACATGGTTTTGTTTTGTAGCCATGTTATATTATTTCCAAGCTGTACTGTATCAGCAGCGACTTCCGACTAGGTGGTCGGTTAATGCAGTCAAATTAGTTTCAAAATGTAATACAATGTTTATCAAATTGTAAATTTCTCAAATACGTACAATTCGTACTTCGTGACAGACCTTTCGAATTCGGTTACGGAGCTTCGTCGTGCTTGTGACGTCAGCTAAGCAGTGACGTAATTAATCATGTCGTTTCCGATATACAGATTGGATCCCTGCATGTAGGGGGTGGGTGGGTGGTGGGTGGGTGGGTGGGGTGGGGGCTGGGTGGTGGGGCGTGGGGTCCTTAGGGCAGTGGTCTTAGGACTAGCCGGATTAATGAAATACCACCATTTGTATCCAAGAGCAGGTGTCAGCTATAGCCGATGACGAATCCAATCTGTCACTCAACTATATGACGTCATAATCAATTACGGTACGTCACATTTAGGCTGACACCACAATCAAAATACGTAATGAATGATGTAACTAAGTCCACCATGAACCTTGAATAGTCCGTCAAATTGTATGTCTCTACTATTTAATAAACATGATGAATATTTTGAAACATCCCCAGTCAAATTAGTTTTTAAATGTTCAACAGATTAGCTGTAAAGTTACCATTAATTTGGGATTCTGGATATTTGGTATTCAAAGCATATAAATCTAAACACACGTGTCATGC